>CM060591.1:56908306-56985806 GCA_030578255.1 Tiaroga cobitis
CACACACACACACAGGTTTACAGGAGCACCAGCTGGACGGACACAGATGCGCGGCTGCCGTGTGTGTGCATGCGAGGTGTAGTTGGTCAGGCGTAGAGCGGTTATGATACTCGTGTCTCTCAGCAGTCGAGCTGTGTGTGTTAGTGAGCCGCCACACACACACTGAACGGCTGAGCGGTTAGCGTACAAATCAAGAAGCAAAGCTAAAATGCCCTTTACAAGGAAAGCACGCACAAACACTACGATGTTTCTAGATCTTTCACTGCAACAAAATGATTTCAAACATCTAAACGCTCTTAAATCAAGATGTATACTGGAGAAAAAATGAGTCTTTTGGCTTCAAACAAACATCTGTCAGAAAAATAAACTTGTTTTGTCTTTAAATTAAGTTGATTTTTCAGACCCTATTGGCAGATATTTATGGAAGCTTGGAATAAAAAAATATAAAAGGTAATTGCAACTTCTCACAGTTGCGAATCTTTTGGCAACTGCAAATTTTTATTAAGTAATTCTCACTTTTTTTTCCCGCAATTCTCACTCTTTTCCTCGCAATTGTGAGTTTATATCTCACAATTCTCACTTTTTCTCGCAGGCGTGATTTTTTTATTATCTCAATTCAGATTTTTTTATCTCAATTGCAAATCTTCTAGCAAATTCGACTAGTAATTCTCACTTATTTCTCGCAATTGAGAGTTTGTGTCTCACAATTCTGACATTTTTCTCTAAATTGTGTTTCTCACAATTCTGACTTTCTTGCAATTGCGACTTTTTATATTGCAATTTTCACTTTTTTCTCGCAATAGCGATTTTTTTTATATTGTGATTCTCACCTTTTTTCGCAATTTTAACTTTTTTATCGCATTTTGTGTTTATATCTCACAATTCTCACTTTTTTCTCGCAATTTTAACTTTTTTCTCGCAATTGTGTTTATCTCTCACAATTCTGACATTTTTCTCGCAAAATTGATTTTTTTATCTTGCAATTCTAACTTTTTTCTCGCAATTCTCACTTTTTTGCAAGATGAAAAGTCAGAATGACGTAAACAAGCTTCCGTAGATATTTTGTATTTCAAGCACAAACTCACTTCACTTTAATACAGTTTTCAGACTTCATATCTTCAGTAACTTTGCTTCTCTAGTAAATGTATCTTGATTTAAAAATGATTCGATGTTTGTACTGGAAAATAAGACAAAACTACAACAGAAGAACATTATTTTGCCATGTTTACAGCGTCACGAAGTGTGTGACGGACTCTTGGAGATGAAGCGTGCGAGTTCTGGTGCTAAAGCGGGCGCTTGAGTGGCGGTTTGACGCTGTTGTTGTGGCCCCCGTCGCTCTCAGAGAGTACCTCTTGCTCGAGCGTGTTGAAGCGTACGCCCGAGTGCTCGCCCGTCTGCTGGGGCGACCGGCACAGGTAGCAGAGGATGCGTTTGAAGGTGTCGCGCATGTCCTTGTCGCGGTAGGAGTAGATGATGGGGTTCATGAAGGAGTTGCACTCGGCCATCACCAGGAAGAACTTCTCGTACGTCAGGACGTTGCAGGATTTACAGAGACCGTCCAGCAGAAGCAGAACCAGGCCCGGCGTCCAACACACCACGAAACAACCTGCCGGGAAGAGCACGAGAGCGTTACACACATGCTCGGAAACATGCAGTGGAAGGAGTTTCCCCTCCTTTTCCCCTTTGGCGGTTGGCTTGCTTAGTTGGGGACATATAATTTAATATTCAACAATATTATTGATCTGTCTGCATTGACACCATTATATGAACTAAGCCGGACGATGACATCACGGTTTAGTCCAGAGCGGCTATATATATATAAATTAACTAAATTACGAACTTTTTTACAACAACAATGAAGCATCACTGAACTTACTTAGAGGGATAGTTCACTTTGAAATTAATATTTGGTATGTTTTAGCTTACCTCAAGGGCATCCGAGATGTAGGTGTCTTTGTTTCCGCAGTAGTTTCAATTTTGATACTTTTTAGGTCAAAGCGTTCTTGTCTGTGAGTCATATAATGCAGGTCTATGGTCACCACCTCAAAGACCATGCACAGAGAAGTCCAGATTAAACATGATTTAATGACTCGTAAATGTAAGCACACATTGATGGCCTAAGACACGAAACGAGCGGTTTGTGTGAGAAAACGAACAGTATTTATATCGTTTTTACCTCTTGTAAACACAGCCGCGTCCAAGTGATCTGAGGGTGCGGGCGCTTCGGTCTGTGCGTTACAAGAGGTAAAAACGATATAAATACTGCTCGTTTTCTCACACAAACCGCTCGTTTCGTGTCTTAGGCCATCAATGTGTGCTTACATTTACGAGTCATTAAATCATGTTTAATCTAGACTTCTCTGTGCTTGCTCTTTGAGGTGGTGACCATAGACCTGCATTATATGACTCACAGACAAGAACGCTTTGACCTAAAAAGTATCAAAATTGAAACTACTGCGGAAACAAAGACACCTACATCTCGGATGCCCTTGAGGTAAGCTAAAATTAATTTCAAAGTGAACTATCCCTTTAAGCTGGACTGTGACGATATTCTCTTCTGGAAACACAC
The DNA here is from genome assembly GCA_030578255.1 of Tiaroga cobitis. Lineage (NCBI taxonomy): Eukaryota > Metazoa > Chordata > Actinopteri > Cypriniformes > Leuciscidae > Tiaroga > Tiaroga cobitis. Next base: position 56,910,876 of record CM060591.1, read on the forward strand.
TCTGTTGCATTATTTCCCTGTTATCTCTGTAAAGCTGCTGTGAAACACTCTGCGCTGTAAGAAGCTCTATAAATAAAGGAGACGTGTCCTCACTTCTAAATCGCCAATTTCGAAATTGAAAGCTTCCATAGGAATGAACTGAAAATGTTCGCTCGGGCGGCAATTGCTTGAATGGTGGGTTCATTATTATTCTTAACAACGAATCGGAACAACGACAAACTCGCTTAAATAGGCGCTTTTACACTTGGCTTAGAACCAAATCTTCCGCCATCGTCTCGTCAGTCAGCTCGCCTCACTCTCATCACATGATTAATGAAGTCCGTCTCCTGCTGCTGATCTGTGCGGCAACTCTCATTTTGGCTAATTGTAGTGTCTGTTCTTTAACTGAACTAAATTATATTTATTACTATAAAAAAAATGAATATGATACAGGCAAATGATGTACAGTCAAACCAAAAATTATTCAGACACCAGATATCATTTTTGATATTTTTTCACTAGTGTGTGCAGGACACTATAGATCATTTATGTCAGTGAGGAGAGCAAAATAAAGTAAACTGTGACATTATACCCAAATATTCTCCATACAGAGACTACCAGTGACATTAATTAAACTTTGGGACCAATAATGATTCCTCCACTTTGAGCTGATCATGTTTTGCTGAAGTGTGTTTTCTGTAATTGCTATTGCTCTTTTTACACACACACTGAACAACATGAAGCATTGCTTGGTCACTGGTTGAGCTAAACTGGTATTATCTAATTGTGGAGTTAAATTTAACAGCTGACAGATATTCAACATAATTCATGTGTGAGAGTCTAACAGAAGGACGGACAAAACCAGTCAAATATCCACTGATCTGAGAACTCTGAGTTCTGCTCATATTTATTACCATTTTCTAAACAAGAGCGAATAAACTGAGATAATGTGAGAAATGTTGAAGGTGTCTGAATAAGTTTTGGCTTGACTGTAAATGAACACCGACTATCACAGCAAGCCTAATACAGTGACATGCAAAATTTAAATGTGCGCAAATTTCTTTATTCGGAATACTCTGAAATCATTGACATGAGAACGCGGTGACGAACCAATTACGTTGTGAATTTTAACATTTATAACAATTATTATTCAGACACTTTGACCTGACCATGTTTTGCTGAAGTGTTTTTTCTGTAATTGCTGTAATTAAAATTATGTTGTGAATTTCTGCAAACTAATTTTAATTTATGCAAATTACCTTATTATAGCCAATTTGGAATGCTCTTAATTCATAGCAAATTACCTCATAAAACTCATTTTGAACAGGAAATTCACTAACATTAGATCAAGGTCACAAACAAATTACGTTGTGAATTTGTATTTATGCAAACTACCTTCTCAGGGGAACGGAAAATCATTGACTTATTATTGTTCCCTCGGATCTCATGTTTTTTCCAGCACCATGTTTCCCTTGGGGGCTCTGCGCAATTCTGCACTTTTATTCATTTCTAGATGACAGAATGCAAGTAAATGTGTTTTTAGAGCAGCTTTACAGCAGAATCTGAATTAGTCTCATCATATTTGATGAAGTCCTTGATTCGGCTGCTGTCCTGTTCATCACTGTGAAGCTGCTTTGAATTCATCTGTGTTGAATAAAGCACTGAAGAAATAAAGCTGACTAGACAATAGGCGGTCAGAGGAGGGTTGGTGAAGTGAAACTAAAACTTAACTTCTATCACTTCCACATTGTTGCTATAGCTCTAAAGGTGATCAGGCCTTTTCTGTTGCTAATCAATTCATGTTTAAATGTGCTTGATGGATAAAGGCTGTTGTGGACTGCCGTCAGCACTGCGCAGCATTTAGACGCTAATGCAACACTTCCGTTAGTCGAGTGTTCTCAGATGTACGTTCAGGAAGCACCTTAAAAGTGTGTGTGTGTGTGTGTGTGTGTTTATGGGATCCTTCCAAGACTTCACATAGCTTGAGTTTCCAGGAAGTGTGGCAGAATGTGTGTGTCAACATTCCCTGTATGCGAGCGCGAGCGGGCGTGACATGCGCTCAGACTCAGAACATGCACGTACTCGCCGCTCTCTCTCGGGGAGGGTGAAGTGTGGAGAGAAGCGCGGCTGAGATAATGAAAACACGCAGGTCCGGTCGGACGAGCCCGCACAGGCCTTCCTCCCCCAGATCCGCAGTGTGTTTATGAGTGTCGACTGTGCTGTGTGTTATTCTCTCAGACCGCTGGTGCGGGTCGGTTCGCTCTTCTAACTAAGGTCGAACTAAAACACGATGAAACCACTGATAATGTGTCTTCACAGGTGCTGCTGGATATACAAAACAAACCACATTATCTGATTATGAATTAATGTGAAGCTGCAGTGTTTTCAGGGTTACTAACCTGAGGCCTTCAAGACTCAAAGAACCAGAACTATATAACTACAGTTATAACCAGAACTATATAACTACAGTTATAACCGGAACTATATAACTACAGTTATAACCAGAACTATATAACTACAGTTATAACCAGAACTATATAACTACAGTTATAACCAGAACTATATAACTACAGTTATAACCAGAACTATATAACTACAGTTATAACCAGAACTATATAACTACAGTTATAACCAGAACTATATAACTACAGTTATAACCAGAACTATATAACTACAGTTATAACCAGAACTATATAACTACAGTTATAACCGGAACTATATAACTACAGTTATAACCAGCACTATATAACTACAGTTATAACCAGAACTATATAACTACAGTTATAACCAGAACTATATAACTACAGTTATAACCGGCACTATATAACTACAGTTATAACCAGAACTATATAACTACAGTTATAACCGGAACTATATAACTACAGTTATAACCAGCACTATATAACTACAGTTATAACCAAAACTATATAACTACAGTTATAACCAGAACTATATAACTACAGTTATAACCAGAACTATATAACTACAGTTATAACCGGCACTATATAACTACAGTTATAACCGGCACTATATAACTACAGTTATAACCGGCACTATATAACTACAGTTATAACCAGAACTATATAACTACAGTTATAACCAGAACTATATAACTACAGTTATAACCGGAACTATATAACTACAGTTATAACCAGCACTATATAACTACAGTTATAACCAGAACTATATAACTACAGTTATAACCAGAACTATATAACTACAGTTATAACCAGAACTATATAACTACAGTTATAACCAGAACTATATAACTACAGTTATAACCAGAACTATATAACTACAGTTATAACCAGAACTATATAACTACAGTTATAACCAGAACTATATAACTACAGTTATAACCGGCACTATATAACTACAGTTATAACCAGAACTATATAACTACAGTTATAACCGGCACTATATAACTACAGTTATAACCAGAACTATATAACTACAGTTATAACCGGCACTATATAACTACAGTTATAACCAGAACTATATAACTACAGTTATAACCGGCACTATATAACTACAGTTATAACCAGAACTATATAACTACAGTTATAACCAGAACTATATAACTACAGTTATAACCAGCACTATATAACTACAGTTATAACCAGAACTATATAACTACAGTTATAACCAGAACTATATAACTACAGTTATAACCAGAACTATATAACTACAGTTATAACCAGAACTATATAACTACAGTTATAACCAGAACTATATAACTACAGTTATAACCAGAACTATATAACTACAGTTATAACCAGAACTATATAACTACAGTTATAACCGGCACTATATAACTACAGTTATAACCAGAACTATATAACTACAGTTATAACCAGAACTATATAACTACAGTTATAACCGGAACTATATAACTACAGTTATAACCGGCACTATATAACTACAGTTATAACCAGAACTATATAACTACAGTTATAACCAGAACTATATAACTACAGTTATAACCAGAACTATATAACTACAGTTATAACCAGAACTATATAACTACAGTTATAACCAGAACTATATAACTACAGTTATAACCGGCACTATATAACTACAGTTATAACCAGAACTATATAACTACAGTTATAACCGGCACTATATAACTACAGTTATAACCAGAACTATATAACTACAGTTATAACCGGCACTATATAACTACAGTTATAACCAGAACTATATAACTACAGTTATAACCAGAACTATACAACTACAGTTATAACCAGAACTATATAACTACAGTTATAACCGGCACTATATAACTACAGTTATAACCAGAACTATATAACTACAGTTATAACCAGAACTATATAACTACAGTTATAACCAGAACTATATAACTACAGTTATAACCAGCACTACAGTTATAACCAGCACTATATAACTACAGTTATAACCAGAACTATATAACTACAGTTATAACCAGAACTATTTAACTACAATTATAACCATAACCAGAACTATATAACTACAATAATAACCAGAACCAGAACTATATAACCACAATTATAATGATAAAAACAGCAATAACTATAACCATAACAGATCTATAAAATAACTACAATTATAACGATAAACATAAATATATAACTACAATTATAAAGATAAACAATGACAATGAATTTGACTGAGGAAGTTAGAAACCGTGCTGCATCACATTTGGACATGCCGTAAGTCAGAAACGAGGATCCGTCTTACCCAATATCAAGACGACGGTCTTCATGAGGTTGACCACCGTCTCCTTGTGTTTGACCTGCGAGGTGTGCTGGCTCATGCGATGGTTCTTGCGGCGCACGTAGATGAAGATGCGCGTGTAGACGGCCACCATAACCGTGAAGATCAGCAGGTTCAACACGGCCCAGAACACCAGGTAACTGCGACTGTAGAGCGGAGCCATGGTGGAGCACACGTCCATGTTGCACATGCAGTTCCATCCCATAGTCGGCACCAGACCCATCACTATGGCGATGACCCAGATGCTGATGATGAGCAGCACGACTCTGTGGTTAGTCATTTTACTGTGCAGTTGCATGGTGAAGATGGTCTGGTGTCGCTCCAGCGCGATGGCCATCAGATTAATCACCGACGCCGTCAGACTGGTGTCGATCAAACCCTAAGACACGCAAAGAAAAAGACAAACCGTGTTTACACACGAGAGTCGCGACAAATACGACCAACGTGAAGACGTTCATCAATATTCCACCACTAAACTACTGGAGAACCTCAGAAAGGTCTAAAGAAGACCTCAATAATGACGTAATATACACTACACACTATTATAACAATAATTATAATGATATCTACAACTATATTTATTAGTATAACGAAACCACCCAGTAGAGCATTACAATAATCTAGCCTTGAGGTCACGAATGCATGAACTAACTTTTCCGCATTTGTCACTGAGAGCATATGTCGTAGGCTTTTACCGTGGCTTTTAAATGAAAGATTGGTATCAAAGAACACACGACGAAGACTTGACAGAGCAGCCATCAAGTGTTAGACAGTATTCTAGGTTAGTACGTGCTGAGGTCTTTGGTCCAATAATTAGAATCTTTTCAGAATTTAGTCATAGGAAATTACCAGTCATCCAGTTTTTTATATCATCTATGCATTCCGTTAAAGGTTCTCTAAGCGATGTTGGGTGACGTCACTTCTTGTTGACGTTTAAAGTATTGTCAAACAAAACGGAGGCTAGCTAGACCCTCCCTCCTCCTCATCCGCGCACTAACCCCCCAAACCCCGCCCCCAAGTCCTTCTTGTCGGTTATTGGCTGGAACAGTTTGTTGTTTTGTTGAAGCGGGTTGCCGGAGTTTGTGTTTGTTGCCGTCTGTGGAGCCTGGGCTGTCTGCAGAGACCGTGTTTTTTTACAGTGTGTTCAGAGGACAGGCAGCCAGCGGTTAGTGAGGAGATGTTTGCTGTATGTGACAAAAAATGTTTTGGCCTAAAAAACGCTTGACATCGCTTAGAGCACCTTTAAACTTTTAAGTGAATTGGTAAGTTTCGTCAGGGCGTGAAGAAATAAAGAACTGAGGATCATCAGCATAACAGTGAAAACTAATGCCATGCTTCCTAATGATATCTTCCAAGGGTAGTGTGTGTGTGTGTGTGTGTAGCATGTACAGAGTGAACAGCAACGGTCCTAGTACTGAGCCTTGTGGTACGCCATACTGAATTTGTGATTGATAAGACATCTCTTCATTTACTGCTACAAACTGATAACGGTCAGATAAGTATGATTTAAACCATGCTAGTGCTAAACATAATTTTCAAGTCTATTCCAAAAAAAATTGCGGTTGATAGTATCAAATGTAGCATTAAGATTGAGTAACACTAATAATATGTAATTGGATGATAAGAGCAAATCATTTGTGACTCTGATGAGAGCGGTCTCAGTGCTATGGTACGGTCTAAATCTGGACTGGAAATCCTCGCAGATATCATTTCGTTCTAAAAAAGAACATTCATTTAGCCACTGTTTCAAATAAATACCTTGGGTTGTGTTTGTTTTCTTCTAAGAGGGTCGAAACATAAGCAGATCTAGCAGCTTTTAAGGTATTTCTGTATGCAATAATACAGTCTTTCCACGAATTGCAAAAAAACTCTAGCTTTGTTTTATTCCAGTTTTGCTCCATGTTTCTGGCTGTTCTCTTAAGGGCCTGAGTGTGTGTGTGTGTGTGTGTGTGCTCGTTGTACCACTGCATTGGGCTATTTTCTTTAATTTCTTTAATCTTCAACTGCGTCTAAAGTGCTGGAAAAGAGAGAGTTAAAAGTTTCTGTCACGATATCGAGTTCTTCTAAGGTATCCGGGATGCTGAGATGATGAAACTGATTAGGAAGATTATTGATAAAGCAATCTTTAGTGGCAGAAGTTATAGGTCTAACGTATTTATAACACGGAGTCGGCTTTGCAGCTTTGGCTAAATGTAATTTACATGAGACTAGATAATGATCTGAGATATCATCGCTCTGCTGCAGAATTTCAACGGCATCAACATCTATTCCATGTGATAATATTAGATCTAGAGTATGATTACGACGATGAGTAGGTCCTGACACGTGTTGTCTAACTCCAATTGAGTTTATAATGTCTTTAAATGCCAATCCCAATGCATCTTTTTCATTATAAAGCGATTGGAAGAGGCAGGATTTTTTTTATATAACTCCAATTGTTATATACAATAATGGTTACTAAAGATAAATATAACAATAATGATAACTATATTAGTCCACACCGACACAGAAATAACTTTAGAGGATAGTTGTGTTTTAAATGACGTACTACACACCACCCACTGAACCACCTAGTGTAGGTGAGGTTTACAATGAACTTTTCCATCCAGCATTGACTCTGACCAGACTGATCTCATGAAATGGCGTATGTATGACACGCCAATTCGTATTTCCATTTTTGGCGTGCTATCAACACGCATAAGCGCTTTTCGGCGTGTTTATGAACGCCGTTGACTTAACGTTACATTACTGCATATATAAATATATGACCTACCCCAACCCCGTCCCTAAACCTACCCGTCACTGGGGTTAATAGCATTTATGAGTCTTCCTCTGCCATCCTAGGGAAAAAAATATCGCTCCCCAAATGTAGATCTACATTTTGCTTCGTTTCGCTCGGACATTTAACGGCGTAGACATACACACTTACACGCGGATAGCTCAAAATGCGTATAGATAACACGCCACTTGACTTGAAAGTGGCGTGTATGTTTACCCAAAGTCATGATGCCATGTTGCTCTGACAGTCTCTTCTCTTCTTCTATATAATTAAAGCTGTGACAGTTGAGTGCATGGCGTGTCCAACATTCCACACTTTGTTTTTTCGGTGAATTATGTGCATCATCCAGGTGTGCACTTTTTCTTGTTGGGATCTTCAGTGTGATCACGCTAGAATGGTGCATAGGTGTGCAAAATGTGACGCACCCCATATCAGATCTCACTGCACCACTTACACCGGACACGTGATTGGGCTTACAGTACTGATATGATGAGCATCACATTACACTTCACCATCCTCATGACCATAGAAGCAGGATGATATTGAGCTCTCTTTTTACATTTACATTGGTGGTTTGTAGTGAAGTTTCTTTGTGTATTTTTTTTATGGAAAAATTCCAGAATTCCTCACAGGACACATGAAGCACAGCAACAGATTCAGATGTACTTAAACTCGGGAATATTCAACAATTATAAACTCTTCCTTCGACTCAGCTTGATCGGTCTGTCAAACAACTGAATCTCTGTGTGGTTTCTATTGCTAAACCAGTCATGGTTTCTCCATTCAGCCTCAATGTTACTCATTAAACCCCAATCCCAGACACGCCCAAACCACCGCCTTACCTGTCGGACAAACCACTGATATACGGTGAGCTTGATGGTCCACGGGCCGGTGTGGAACATCAGGTACATGTAGGAGACGGCGGCGAAAAGATCCGCGGCCGCCAGGTTTCCCAGCAGGTAGTAAATGGGGTAATGAAACCTGCGGTTCATGAAGATGGCCATCATGACCAGGATGTTGGCGAAAATCACAAAAACACAAACAAGAAGTCCCAGGGAAACCACTACAATGTCTTTCGTCTTCCACGTTGTGCTGATGTTCTTCATGCTGTGATTGTAGAAGAAATCTATAGCCATGTTGTCGTAGCAAACCATCGTGGCGGACAGCGATTGGGCCGTGGAAGACAGCGGCGCACGTGATAGGCTGTGATCTGAAGGGGCGGGGCCTTGGCGTGTCAGAGGTCACTCATGGAGGCATGCAGATGCGAACCTTCGGTCTGAAGCATCCGATCTACTGTGGCAGAGGGAAAACACAAGGACAAAATATTATTCAGGGTTTTAATCAACGATTCACAGTCAAATCAAATCCACCAGATCACCTTCCATTCCGAAAATCACAAGAAAAGATATGAAATTTTAATTAGCATGAAGACAATGAACACTGTTTTTACAACCATTAGGATTTATGACATTTTCATAACAAATAAACACATTTTAAGGCAGATTATGAATCTGGATGTTTTACTGATGAGTTGTTTTTTTTTCATTGATTATTTTACTGTAATACAATGATTTATTTTTACATTATTAAATCTGAATAAATGAAAGACAGTACAATACAACTGACATACTGTATATAAACAACAGGCCTAAATCTTTATTATTTTATAAGAATTTGCACAAAAAATACATTTTCATGAAAATAGGCTTTATTTGTGATATATATATACACACACACACACACACACACGCATCTGGATGAGATCACACTAGAGATCATCCATCCATTCAACACACTCTCTGCGGAGTAACTCGACCGCAGCACAAAATCAGAAAAACATTTCCCACTGAGATGGAGAGACCGCACCTCAACCAATCACAGCCTGCGCATCAGCTCAAACGCGTGCTGATTGGATGCCGCGCTTGTCAATCATCTGCCCGGGCAGAAGGTTTCCCGTAACTAACCGTTATCATCTCACAATCCCTAGATTCAACCCACACAAGGACAAACATCCTCCTCATCGTGTGTGAAACTGTGAAACTAACTGCGTGTCGGCTCAGGAAACACACTTCACACGGACTAACCTTTATTACGCAGAAGTCACTGACTGCTGCTGTCTAACACTACTAACAGGACACAAGAACAGATGTTAAGAGACGACGTGTGGCAATCGTACATATGCATTTCTAGAAGAACCATGTTCAGTGAAAACCCGTTTTTTCTTAGTCATTTAAACAATATACTTCTACTGTAAAGAAGCTTTTGGGCAATGGAAAGGCAAGTGACGCATTGAATATTTTCGTTTAGGCCTAAAATGTACCACAACTTTTTGTTTACATTTTGGTGTATGTCACTCTGAAACAGGTCAAAGGTCACACAGTTACACACACGCGTCGTTGCTCTCTTGAACTCACTCGAGGCCCACGGAAGAGGATGAAGAGTTGAATAAAGTCATTATTTTTGGGGGGGTTTTCACACAAAGTATTCCCGTCGCTTGATAAACTTAAGGTTGAGCCGCTGTAGTCACTCGGACTGTTTTAAAAACTATCTGGACCGGCAAGTTTCAATCCCTCTGAAGCCTATGGAGGAGTGATCCAGCTCTCAGATTTAATCACAAATATCTTCATTTGTGTTCCGGAGACGAACGAAGGTCTTACGGGGTTGAACAACATGAGGGAGAGTAATTACTGACAGAGTTTACATTTTTGGGTGAACTATCCGGGTTATTTTAGCTATAACAGTGTTATCGTTAACTAAAACTATTAAAAGCATTTCTGTTCATTTAAATAAAGTTGAAAATGAAAAACTAAATGAAAATTAGAACTTTTGCCTTGGCAATAAACTGAAATAAGTTGAAGCACTAAAAGTTTTAACTGGAAATGAATTAAAAGTAAATTAAACCTAAATAGCAACATTTTAAACACAAAAAAAAATTATAAAATGACAAAAGTTCACTAAAACGATGAATATGTTCCTATAAGCTGAGCTAGCTTCCGACAGGTGGTGTTCTGCGTCAGGTGTTCTTCAGGCGTACACACACCATCAGCTCGGGTTCGTGGAGCGCTGAACCGGGATTGGCAGAAAATCAGAGGAAGTTTCATCATCAACCATAAAAACCAAGCAAAACATTCCTGTGCACACGAAAGGAGAACTGAGACTCGCACAGAACACACTGGAGGATTTCAGATATCTGTGTGTGTGTGTGTGAGAGAGAGAGAGAGAGAGAGAGACAGACTCACACAGAACACACTGGAGGATTTCAGATATCTGTGTGTGTGTGTGTGTGTGTGTGTGTGTGTGTGTGTGTGTGTGTGTGTGTGAGAGAGACAGAGAGACAGACTCACACAGAACACACTGGAGGATTTCAGATATCTGTGTGTGTGTGTGTGAGAGAGAGAGAGAGACAGACTCACACAGAACACACTGGAGGATTTCAGATATCTGTGTGTGTGTGTGTGTGTGTGTGTGTGTGTGTGTGTGTGTGTGTGTGTGTGATAAAGAGAATCACAACAACCCTGTAATGAACCTGTTACAGAAAGACACACACCCTTCAGCAGCCTGTCGCTCTCTCTGTGAACTTTAAGCCATTTCACACTGCAGAATCTGCAAAGGTATTAGTGTGATAGTTTCCGTCTGTCTGTCTCTCTCTCACACACACACACACACGCACACACACACATACACTTTTGAAACAGATATCTCAAATCATTCATTGTTCTGTTTAAGTCCGTCTCTCAAACACAAACACAAACACACACACACACACAAGTCACTTGAGTGTCTGTATGTTATAAAAGCTCTTACATGATACTTTCACTCAGGAAACTGCCTTTCACTGCCAATCATTCATTTTGTTTTTATTTTAATATTTTACATTGGTGTTTAAACTGTGGTGAGTCTTTCGTTTACTCATGAATAATAAACGAGAACGTATATTAAAAAGCATCAACCAAAAGCTGGACACACTGGAATACATTTATGTTGAATTTCTTGTCAAAAATATTTCTATAAACATAATTCTAATTCTAATAAGTAAATCACCATGAAAACTGACCATTTTTATTTGTTATAAGATGCTGCCATTTTATTATAAATTATGTATCCATGCTCATCTCATTATAATAAACTCTGACAAATCTTATTTTTATGGAATGTTGCAATGTCGATTTCATGTTGACTAATAAACTTTCCAAAGATGTATTATAGTACATTAAAGACAATGGTTTTGTTTAAAGTTTTCTGAAATGTTAGGTTTTTATATGCAAATGAGGCTAATGAAATATGCACTCATTTGTATGCAGTTCCAGAAAATAAATGTGTTCAAAATTATTGTTTGAATTTGTTGTTATATTAGAGCTGAAGGTTTTTACCGAAGGGATTTTGGATTTCTCTTTTTATCCCTCCATAAATCAGAAAATACTGTCAACAGACAGAAAACATACATTTTCACCATATTTCAAGGAATAACGTGTTGTATAAAATCATGTGATTGTTATATGAACAAACCCCTCAGTAAAAACCTTTAGTATATAGATAGGAATAAAATTGTAAGTTTTAGTGTAAGTGAGTAATGCTGAAGTGGAGAAAAAAACTCATTTAGAGATAGTGACCATTAAAAAATGCATTGTAACTGAAATCTACAAACGCAAATAGACAAAGTGCAATACAATAAACACTTACACACAAACACTAAATACATATATATTGGTTGTTTTATCTCCACTAGTCTGGAAGCAAAAATGACCAAAATCAAAAAATTTACCAAAGCATAAAATAAACAATATTTTCGCCTGAGGCGTTTTTGACCGTCTATCAAATTAATACAAATTAATCAAAGTTTCTCTTAAGTCTCATGAGTTTCATAATAATAGCTTTTTAAAATATGAATGTTCTTGGGAAAAAGCAGTTCGAGCAGTTTTTATGATCATAAGTGTGATTAGTCTCTTCTTATCAGTCAGTATCTGGGTCAATGACATGACGCCTACATGTTCTGTCTGATTGCATTTTTATCAGCTCTCCCGTGCATGTACTCACTTTAACTTTTTTTAAAACATTAGCCATTTGTAATTTTTCTGTTATTTAAAGTTTAAAAATATCATGAGGTGCGACCATACAATTCAGAGATGGAAAAAAAACCACTAAAATAACTTAATATATTATTTTAATATGAATGTATGTGTTCACAGCATCCTTAATGTTTTAACAATTGCAATTATTTTTACTATTTTAAAATTGCCCTGTCGAAAATCCTTACACGTCATTGACCATCTAATGAACGTGAAACAGCCAACAAACACCGAGTGTGTGTGATGTGGGTGCGTCGCATATTTCAGCTATACACAACACATACACACAATATAAACACTTGAGTTATTCCTCAAAACGTTCACAGATTCGCCTATCTAATAAGAGCCGAGTCGTAAATCCGCTAAACAAAGGCGAACCCTCCGCGGAACTGAAGCGCACTCTACAAAACTCCAGAAGTGTGTTACACTTCGCTGGAACACACAGTAAAACATCAGTCAGTCAGAGTAAAACACACAACACTCACGGGCTCCTCGGCTCTGGTTCTGATCTACTCAAACTGGACCGTTCGGCTCGAGGCTCATGTCGCGCGCGGTTCGGCTCGTGCTCGTCTCGACCGCTGTGGATCATCAGGCGCGGGCTCGCCTCGCTGCTGTGCGCGCGCTCACTCACCTGTGCGCTGCTGGGGGGGGGGGGGGGGGGGGGGGGGGGGGGGGGGTGGAGGTGAGGGCGGGGCCAAGCGCCCCTGAGCACGAAGCTGATTGGATGCAGCGGGTGACGTTAACAAATATTTCTGTTCGTCATACTGAGTTTGTTTTTTATGGGATGCTCGATGTCTTGTTTTAATTGTTTTTTTATCTACACTATTATTGTGTGTGTGTGTGTGTGTGTGTGTGTGTGTGTGTGTGTGTGTGTGTTTTGATGATGTCGTATGGAGCTGTGTATCATCTGGTACAGATTTGAGGAGGCTGCTGAAATATCACCCCACCCACCCACACACACACACACACACACATTCACATTCCCTCACACACGTTGTTTTTGGATCTGAGCACATCTACCCACGAGAAATGATGTAATTCACTCCGTGTCAGAGACACACACACACACACACACTATGTACTGTAAGTAACACTGACGCTCACTCACGCTCACATTCAAAACATCCTGAAAACAATCACAATTGTGTTAACACGCACGCGCGCGGGCACACACTCGCAAAAACTGGATCCTCATCGATGTAAATGAGACACATTCACACCTCCTCCGTCACAAACACAGACACACACCGGCAATCGCATAGTGTGTGGGTGTGTATGTGTGATGTGTGATGTAAATGTTTGTGCGTGTAATGTTATGTAAATGTGTGTGTGTGTGTGTGTGTGTGTACACACGTCTGGTTTACTATCTTTGTGAGGACTCTCCATAGACGTAATGGTTTTTATACTGTACAAACTGTATATTTTGTCCCCGGGCCCTTACACTACACTAACCCTATCCCTAAACCTACCCATCACACACACACACACACACTAACCCTACCCCTAAACCTACCCATCACACACACACACACACACACACACTAACCCTATCCGTAAACCTACCCATCACACACACTCACTAACCCTACCCCTAAACCTACCCATCACACACACACACACACACACTAACCCTATCCCTAAACCTACCCATCACACACACACACACACACACACACTAACCCTATCCCTAAACCTACCCATCACACACACACACACACACACACACACTAACCCTACCCCTAAACCTACCCATCACACACACACACACACACACACACACACACACACTAACCCTATCCGTAAACCTACCCATCACACACACACACACACACACACACTAACCCTACCCCTAAACCTACCCATCACACACACACACACACACTAACCCTATCCCTAAACCTACCCATCACACACACACACACACTAACCCTACCCCTAAACCTGCCCATCACACACACACACACACACACACACAAACCTACCCATCACAGGAAACATTCTGCATTTTTTTATTTTCAAAAGGAATCATTCTGTTTACCCACAGTGACACGAGTCCCCATGAGTGTGTGTGCATTCAGGTTTAAGTCCCCACCGGGATAGAAAAATATGTGTGTGTGTGTTCGGCTCCCTCTGCTGCTGAAAACCTTTATTTATCTGCTGAACTCGTGTTAAAGCCAGACTCTAGTGTGTGTGTGTAAGGTAAATGTATGTGTGTGTAATCTCGTCAGACTGATGTGAAGTCCATGCTTATAATCAATTATAGCTCCATACTTATTTATACGTATTACTATTCTATAAATATGTTTAAAAAGACACATACTGCATTATAAGAACAGTTATAGTTAGATGTATATTATTTTTATAATTACTTATAAGTCATGCATGATATGCTCATAGCCATTATACACTGCTTTATGACCACATATAAAATAGTTCCAGAATAGACACTTGTTTGCAGCACCAATTAGTTGTCTTTAATGGCTAATATTTGCATTAGAGGTCATGAATGGTAATTTTGATTTGTTAAATCTATATCATTGCTTATAGCAGTTTGAAATTATCCTTTAAAAAATACTGTATTCTGCTAGTGTTACGTTAAAAACAGAGAATTTTCTCTCAACTGTTTGTTTGTTACATTTACAAATAAACGACTTAAAATGTACGATGAGCACATCTTCATGATTTCTTAATCTTCGCTTAAAGCCATCAACGATGCAATTGCAGAGGTTAGTGACCATTCTCACTCACAATAAGCATTTATCCAGTTTATACTTGAATACAGAGTAAATGTATTTCGTTACATTCCATCACTGGTTATTTGGAAAATAAAACTAACAAAATTCATTATCAATATGAACTCAACTCTATTTTATTTACATAGCACCAGTAAAACCAACCATTGTTGACCACGGTGCTGTTCATTATAGAAATACCATCAGCAGAAGAGTCAACATTGAACTTTTATTGTATTGTTTTCATTTGTATCATTACAGTAAATTGAAACCCAATGCTTGCACTTAAAAGTGTAATCGGGCAATGTCTCTAAATGAATCTGTCGTCGTCAGTGCGCGATGATCTCTGGGATAGGCAAGGCGGCGAAGGGTGCATCTGCGGTATCCTTCATTTCACGGCAGACGAAGAGCGCATTTGAACTGGGAGTGTCTTCCAGGCTGAAGCCGGTGGACTGGGACACTGCTATCGGCACGTGTAGAGTTTGGTGTCAACGGCAGAGTTACAGCTTAGAGTGTGTTGATGCGTTATTCGGGAACGGTTGGGTTCAGCAAAAAACGTAATAACCGTTTGCCTGCGTGGTCTGAAGATGATCCGAGCCAATTTGGTGAAAATCAGACGCACCATCGAGGACGAGTTCGGAAAAGTAGGTTTTTCGGAAACTTCAAAATGACGGTAAAATGATTGTGACGGAAAATGACGGTAAAATGATTGTGACGGAAAATGACGGTAAAATGATTGTGACGGAAAATGACGGTAAAATGATTGTGACGGTACAGGGCCGAGTCGAATCGCCTTGAGGAGTCAGAAGGGAAAATGTGTTTTAAAATTTGTTTCTATCTTTTATGGTTCAACAGTTATTAACATAAACCCGAGTGTGAATTTGGACAGGTGGTGGCGCTAGAGGGATTGAGTTAGAGACTCCAAATTTGCAGTGTTGACAGTTCAGACTGTCCTCTATCGGTGTGCCAAATTTCATAACATTCCCACAAGCGGAGCTGCCATAGACTCAACAGCAGAAGAACACTAATGAGGACAACAGATGTTTTGGACCATATATACAGTATATATAACAAAAACAGTGTCCCTTTTATTTGTATCCTGCTTTTAATGTTTTATCTCTGCTTACCCACTAGAACACGCCGTTTCTAATAAAGAATGACTTCCAAAGAGCAAATATCAGTTAAAGACGCTCCTCAATGTTGATTAGAAACAGGTTGCATCGTAACAAAAGGAAACGGCAGAACATCGACACTCACTCAGAAAACACCATCACACACAAACGACTTTACAGACATTTATTTCCTCAACACAAGAGAAAAACAATGAGCGGAAATTGAAAAATTAAAGTATTTAATTTCTACAGGCCACATCCATAAAACCAAATAAAAAATAAAAAAAAACAGCAAGTAAAAAAAAAAAGAAATTAAACGTTTTACTTCAGCGTGTAAAGACGTGACAAACTGAAACATCTCGATAGGCACACCAACAGTCACATGACGCACGCATGTATCTAATCGGACCAAACGGGACACAGGCGTAGAGGGGGCGGGGCAATCATGTGATTGGATGAACACAAGATGACTGGTCTATTCTGATTGGTCCTCAGGCTGCAGAGTGCATTCTGGGAGATCTGCCCTGACCCAGGGTCAGTTTTCATATAAAGTTCAAAAGAATATGATGTAGAACGAACTCTCCAAACGAACGCTTATCAGCGGTTTAGTTGACGGCTACTCGACGGGCGCGGCGGCGGCGGCGTTAGCATCTCCCGTCGCTCCTGCGTCTGCGCTAACGGCAAGCTCCGCCTCCTCCTCGCCCACCTCCACTCCCTCCACCCCCTCCTCCTCCTCTCCTTCACCCGCCTCCACACCCTCCTCCTCTGTGGCTCCGCCCATCTCCATCTTCACTTCCTCGTCATGCCCCGCCCCCGTCTCGTCATTTCCCACGGCTTCTGCAACAGGCTCCACCCCCTCAGCCTGAGGCTCAGCCTCTTCCTGTTTGGCCTCTTTCAGGCTTTCATTGGTGAGATCGCCCTCGGACACGTCCATCACCATGGAGTCCTCGGGATCCTGGTCGTCCTGGTTACCGTTGAACGGGTTTTCGCCCTGCGAATTAAAAAGCGAAACCCGTTAACGAACAAATCAAACAATTTCTCAAACATACCGAACGTTTATTAAGAGTAACGAGTGTGTTGAGCAGAGTTGAACAAGATGCAAAAATGAACACTCAAACGCTACAATGTAAAAGAATATTTTGTAAATTAAAATGAACGTTTTTGGAGTACTTCTACTTTAATTTCACGCTAGACGCAATAGTAAGGGATGCATGATATATCGGTATCGGCCAATATATGTCAATTTTTAATGTTCTCGTTATCGGCCCGGTAAGAAAATGTGCCCGATACATTAAAGCCGATCAATAACGTATTATTCCCTCCAGCTGAGACGCTTCAGATGCGACTGTTCAATGAGGATTTTAAATTACTTGAAATATGATTGGAATCACTTCAGTACAGTCATGTGCTGTCATATCGGCTACATAAAACTATAATGAGAATATTTAACGGTGAAACTTTGTTTTTTGTAATCAGGCTCTCAAATTATATAAAAATTTGGATTTAGCTATTTCTGCCAATATAACAGTAATCGGCTTTTAAATACAAAGAATTATCGGTTATCGGCTAAAATGTTCATATCGGTGCATCCCTCCTCGATAGTGGAGTAACTTGTCATTTCTTTATAATTATTTGCAAAAAAATAATAACAAACATCTTGTTTTTTTTACTTTTACAACAGCAGCAAAAAATATTTTAATAGGCAAAATAAGTTGACAAATCGAGAACAATGAAATAAACGAATCTAAATTAATATCTTTAATTCGGTTTGTGTTTAATATGCTAAGGAGTGAAGACAACAAGTTGACTGGAATAATAAAGTAACAAACAAAACAGAAGAAACCGATATCTTAAGGAAAAATGCTTAAATATCGGGGGGAAACGGCTATAAAACAGATTAAGTCTACCAAACGCCAAGAGAGTCCTAATTTTAAGATGCAGCAACGTTATAAACAGACAAATGACTAAATATGGCTTCATGACTGGAGAAAAGTGTACGAGACCAACCTTCAGGTAGCTCTCGAGCTTCTTGCCGATGACCTTGTGGTTGAGGATGCTGCGCGCCACAGACAGACTGGCCCTCTTGGACTGCTCCATCATGCCCTGACACACACACACACACACACGGGTTAGACCGGCCTCTCCGCAGGAGCTCAACACACTGCTCTGATGCGGGTTGTACCTTGCGGTTGTAGTTGTGGTCGGAGGACTTGAGGTGTTTCTGGATCAGCATGTACTGCATGGGGATGAACACATCACACGCCGCGCAGTGAGCCGCCTCCACCTTCTTCATGAAGTGCTCCATGCCCAGATCTATACAGGAAGTGACATCATGAGCTTCGGGCCAGCAGGGCGTCACAATGGCTCAACACGAATTTATTTCTTAAATATTCACAAAATTTGAATTATTTTCTAATTCTAAAGACAAATACTTAATGTTAAAGGAAGAGAGAGCTGTATTATCTCCTCTGCCCACAAGAGGGCACAAGCGAGCGCAATCAGCAAACAAACCAAATCAATCATCTTTTATTAAATTAAATGACGTTTACTTTAAAGTGCATTAACTTTTTAAGCATGTATTGAAACAAAATATAATTTCCCTAATGTGCACGCTAGGAAACTTGGGTTACACTAGTGGATAAAACTGTGTTTGTGCATCAGCCACCTGAGAACACGCTTCAACACGCAGCGTAATGAACTACATGACAGGAAATGACATCAGAGCTTCTAGCCAGATCCCCGTGTGAGGGACACGTACCTCGCGTCAGATCCTGCTCTTTGAACACCTGACAGATGGTGGCGCTGTGGTTCTCCATCTGATTCACCCGCTGCTCCGTCTTCTTGAACTTATTGTTCAGATACTCCTATAAAACACACGCATCAGTTCATTAATAACCCTTGCGCATCACTTAAAGAAAGTGACACATAGGTCCATAGTGGACAACAATGTCCAAGTCCAAAAACTGTCAAAAAGTTAAATATGAAAATTATTTATGAACAATATTTTACATAATATGAAACGTTGAACTCTAAATCTGCTCGAAAAATCAAAGCCATTAATCTAAACTAGTCGTGTTCCAAATTTGAGGTTGATCTCTCAAAAAATGAGCCAAATTTTTGGACATTTAAAAGTCCACTGGGACACAGTAACTGGATCTGGGATTTGCAGGAGACTTTTTCCTCTCTCAAATATTACAAGCACATTTTTTTACTACACACATACAAACCCCATAATGAACCGTTATGTTTTGATTAGCTTAGAATGAGGCATTCTACACCACTGACAACATAGCTATGAATATGATATGGCAAACAGATACTCCAAAATATGCACCTCTAACACAGAGGCAAAATGATTTAAAATAAACAGGACGTAAAGACATGTGGATACGGTGGTTGAGGGAAGCGCCCGCACCTGCAGGAAGTCGGTGGTGGGCTTTGACAGCTGATTGGACAGGAACCTGAAGTGGTCCTTGTGGAACTTGCTCTCCAGGTGGGCGTCCATGTCCTCGCTGTAGAAGGAGCGGAACTTGCAGACGGAGCAGGCGAACATCACCCTGGGGGCGAGCGCAGACACGTGAGCCTCACACACCCCAGAACACACACCATACACGGACAGCAAAGAACCTGACCTGTGAGCGGACACTTTGACCCCTGACCTTTCAAAGAAGCCCCTCCTCTTCCTGAATTTAGATGCAGGGGATAGTCTCTGCTTCGCCTTGGCTCCCTCGTCCTGATTGGATGTTGCTAATGAGAGAGAGACAAACACACGTCTTTGAGAAAATCAAAGCCATAAATCTAAACAAGTGTGTGTTCCGCATGTGAGCTGATCTCTCAGTAAACGAGCGTTCAGTGAGAGTGTATTCGGCTGCAGTACCGAACGCCTCCACTAGAGGAAACTCGTTTCTGACCGCGAGGAGCACAAGTGTGAATATTTAATACAGGACCATTTAACCTGTTCGAATCATGTACATGACTGTTGTGTGTTCACACAGCAAGTCTTAAAACCTTTACCAAGTTTCTCACCATTCCGACAAACAAACTTTTTTTTTACCAGAGAAAGAGCTGGGATTCACTGGGCGGGAACTAGATCGCCTGCATGTGGTGCACATCAGCGTTTACACAACCCTTGAGATTGCGAATAGGCTCAATGGAAACACGGCAATTTCGTAAAAACTCAAATATATCGCACAAACAGTTCTAAACAGAAAAAACAGAAACACACGCGTCTCCTTCCATTAACAATGATAGCAAGTGCGGCGGCTGAGATATACGAGACAAACGCGTCACATCCAAACATTGTTTATAAGCATCTCACGCCATGAGCGTCAACTTAAAGTCACAGAACTCACAATGCATTTAACTTCCATAATGTCATGCATTGCTGGGTGAAAATATATTTAGTAGAGGAGATTTAGGAGAAAGAACTGTGAACTAGATCGTCTACACGTCAGTTAATGGACCAATCAGAAACAGCGGGAGGCGGGACAATACATTTTTGCAGTAGTTCTCCTTACATTTGTCCACTAGAGTGTTAAAAACCTGTGGTTGATTTTTGTATGGCTGATAATATCTTATGAGAGGGAGGCGGGCACATATTTATGCACTGAAATCTATATTCGATTGACATCTTTAGGAAGCAGGAGACTCACCAGCACTCTCTCCTCCGTCCTCCGGCCTGGAGTCCTGAAGAGCAGAGAGAAACGTTAGTGGTGTTCCTGGAACGGTAAATGACACAGACGACTGAAACAAACGTGAACGTACAGCAGCGGCAGCTTCGTTCGCCTCCTCCGAATCCCGCCTGTGTTCCTCTGTATCTCGCCTGTGTTCCTCTGTGGCGGCTTCTGAAACACAGCACACTTATGAACACACACACACACACACACACAGGGGAAGCAGAAGGCATCATGGGACACGGTGTGCTCGTACCGGTGGCCCTCCTCTCCCTCGCCTTCTCGGTTTTGCCCATCTTGGACTCGGGCTCGTCGTTGGCGCTCAGGGTCTGTTTCCGCTTCTTCTGTCCGTCGCGCTGGGACTTCACCTGCTGCGTGACATCACATATGCAAATGAGATCTGAGGTCGCGTGTGTGTGTAGTCATGAAGGTGAATCAATGATGAGGATCTACAACAGGTGTGTTCGACTTTGGCACGCGACACCACGTGACTGTTGCTAGCGAGCGCAATTCGAGAGCTGTCGGCTGGTGTACAGCGTCACATTTATCACACTGATCAAAAAGAGATCCCAATTAATTAGGCATTTAAATAGTTAATAATAGTTATAATAGTTTCATCTCTATATGAGCAAATGAGCTGTTCCACTGGGTCCTAAAGTCAGTTCCCTCGGTATGCATTCAGATCCACATGGATATTATATTTTTAGGTTTTTCTGTGTACTGAAGCATTCCTCGCATTCCTAAGGGGGTCAAATTTAACCGTCAGGGAAGGATGTGTTACGTTTTTTAAATTTCAACCACTACATTTTTTTGTGTGCACTCATGGTCCAAGTGCGACAAAAGGGACCCGAGGGAAGGATGTGGAGAAGTACATATACAATAAAAGCTTTACTGTTGTGCATTTGACATTTTAGCTACGATAAAAATTAAAAAAAAAATTGTCAAGAAGCAGAACGTGTCTGCCTTCACGTCTCGGTTTTTAACTCCTCGTCGAAGTCGAAAACAACCCGAGGGAAGGATGAGGGCAGAACATAAAAGTGTTGAATAAAAAAAGGTTACCGTTGTGAAATTGACATCTTCGCTACGATAAAAACGCTTCTACGTCGTTACGAGAACCAGAACGTCTCGGTTTTTAACTCCTCGAAGTCGAACACACCTAGCGTTTTTTAAACGTGAACTATCCCTTTACCACACCCATTATCATCGCCCTGTAATCATGTGACTCTTTACAATTATCCTCCAGTGTAAGAGGTCAAAGGTCAAAGGTCAAATGTGGGGCAGGCTGGGGCTCCTCCAGGCGTTGTTTGTTTGGTAGGATGAATGCACTTGATTGGCTCTGCTGATCTGTCAGCCCCGCCCCCCCGCAGGGAGTGGGAGGTACTTACTCGGTTCAGGGGTCTCTTGCGGCCGCGCTGCCGGTTGGCCCTCGGGCCCCCTCCGAAGCTCCGGAAGTCCTGGGGCCCGCGCTGGGACTGGAAGGCCCCGCTGTCAGGGTACATGCGGTTGGCCAGCAGCGAGGGCAGCTTTCCTCGCCCCGCGGGGGAGTGGCCTTGGCCTCCGCCCCGCCCACTTCCGGAGGAGTCCTGCCTGCGGCTGTAGCCGCGCCCTCCTGAAGCTCCGCCCCTTCGTGGGGATCTTTGCCCCGCCCCCCAGTTGGAGCCCGAGAAGGCGGAGTCTCGATTCGACCGCATTTTGGCAGATCCGAATCCGTCAAAGCCGGACCCGCCCCCTCCACCTCCGCCCATGACCCCAAAGGCCACGCCTCCGCGCTGGGCCATCATGTCGCCCCGGGAGTCGCTGTACCCAAAGCTACCGGATCTGTAGAGATCTCGGGGGCCGAGGGAGGCGGAGCGCGAGTCGAAAGACTCGTATTGGTCAAACCTGCAGAGGGAGGCGCAGAGCAAAGGTCAAGCGGGGGACCATCAGCTGCATTTTCATCATGAGCTCTCAGATGACAAACAAACTCAAACCCTTCCACAGCCACGTTGTTTGTTTCTCAGGTGAATTGTGGGAAGGCTGTGGAAAAGCTTCAGAATGACTGGTTGCACAGATGGACATATAAGGCAACGAGGTGGAAACAGTGAGATAGCAGGGACTTCTGGGGTCTGTGAGGGCGTAGTTAGCATTATCTGGGACGCTAGATCTGGATGTCTGAACATGAAACGGGTTTTTGTGTGTGTTCAAATGGTCAGAAGGGCATTTAAATAAAACGGCAACTGCTTTAAGTGTTTTAACCAAGAACTGGGCATAATCATTAACAAACAACTTCCTCAGGGTAGACGCCAGATTTTACTTTCTGAGGGGAAGATGTACACCAGAGTCTCTTCTGCTCACCAAGGCTGCGTTTATTTGATCAAAAATACAGTAAAAATAGTTTTCTATGTGATATAGTAAGAGTAATTTATTTCTGTGATCAAAGCTGAATGTTCAGCATCATTACTCCAGTCTTCAGTGTCACATGATCCTTCAGAAATCACTCTGATATGAGGATCTGATGCTCGAGAAACATTTCGTTCTGGTGAGCAAACGTGTCGCTACAGTACAAGTACGTCTTTCCCTCACAGCCTTGTTTCATTCGCAAAAACACTCAATATGGCATCTACCCTGACTAGCCCACAAGACGACATCTAGACAGGATCTTGTCCAAATTTACAGTAAATTATTATCAAACAAACTAGTGCGACATGAGAAAATAATTGATCTGAACTATTTTGAGAGTGAAATGGTATATGCATCATTTTAAAACGCATAACCCCTGCGTCCGTAGACATGCATGAGCTTGGTGTGTGTGTGTGTGTGTGTGTGTACCTCTCCCGAGTGCTGCTCTTCAAGCCTCCCTCCAGCTGCGTGAGCATGTCCAGGCGCTGGTTGATCTTGGCGATGACGGCATCTGCGGTGGCGCCGGAGGACAGCAGAGATCCTCCCGAGAGACCTCTCTTCATGCGCTCGCTGGACCCGTACCCCCCACTGCCCCCGAACCCCCCGCTGCCCCCCGACATCGAGTCCTTATAGCCGTACAGGTCGTAGTTGCCCGAGCCTGAGCCAGAACAGAGCACGATCATCCACAGGACCACATGAAGACACAACTAGGGCTGTCGCGGTGAAGGGATTTCCCTTGTGGTAATGCTGAGTGGCTCAATAACGCGATACTATCGCCATTTATTTTGATTTATTTGTTGATAACCTTTTACCACGAGGTCAGCATGCACAAAAACGAGGACATTTTCAGTAACCAATGTAACCGAAACTAAACGGTTGTCACTCAGCGCATGTTACGGCAACGGACTGCCTTTGAGCAAGTCATTAAACCGTTCACTCAACGAGTCATTAAAAGATCGATGTAATGAAACAAGGTCAGGGAACTACACTGTGACCAAAATCGTCGCATATGCGACCTTTTGAAATGCCATTGCGACCCTAATTTTGAATGGGTCGCAAATGTATCACTGACTATTTTGTACCTACCTTATGTTTTAGGCAATATGCTATGATTTACTATGAGCATTTATTAAAACAGAAATGTGTAGCCTATTTTAAGTAAGTTTTTATAACGTGGTCTGAGCATTCAACACATCAAGTTGGCTTCAGCCCCGCGAGAGAGAGAGAGAGAGCCGCGGGCGCGATCGAATGTGTGTGTGAGAGATGCGGGCGCGATCGAATGTGTGTGTGAGAGAGAGACGCGGGCGCGATAGAACAGTGGAAACATAAAAACATACTCCATCATTTTGTTCATACAGGACATGATTCAAACTGCAAAGTGTTTACTTATATTTGTGTACACTCGCAATAAAACACAACATTGTGCTTTTGTCACACTCTAAACTCATGTCAAACTGTAACCCAACCACACACACACCGTTTTAAAAGCAAAACATATTTATCCAACCCCATTTAAAAACAGTCTGTGTGTTCCTTCTTTTAGAGATTCATCATATCGCATTGGTTTTCATTTCTTGTCCTCGGAGTCGGAGCACTAATCTGTTAATTTTTAAGTTACACATTCTACATTGATTAAAAAAGAAAATCAAATGTGTTTTTAATGGTAATTATTTTATACGGAAATCATTTTTTTATAATTCAGATGAGAATAAAGTGAGGGTTAATTATAATTAAGGAAAACAATATATATTAATTAATAAACTAATTATATAAAACTATTGTCAGTGCACTACAAATAAACTGGTTCTATGCCTTTATTAATAAAACTTATACAACTTAAAAATGCAAGGCTTAAGACATTTATAAAAATGCCTTCTGCATTTTTGTTTTGCTTTTCACTCCATTGTACCGAAATCGTACCGAACCGTGATGTCTGATCCAAGGTATGAACCCAACCGTGACTTCTGTGTACCGTTCAACCCCTAATGCAGTAGTTTCATTATTGTTCATTATTATCCAGAGAGCGGCTTACTATAAATAATTTGTGCGACCAAATCATGTTTTGCGCCAGTAACTGAAAAAGTTAGTAGCGCAAGTGCCACCAGTGGAAAAGGTTAGTGTAGTTCCCTGAAGGTGTTAATTATTTTTAACTCTGAGCTCCACTTTTCAGGGCTCAGCTGAGCAGCAATGCGTCGCATGGGTAACATTGATTCAATGCGTGACTGGCTGATTTCCCCCCCCCCCCCCCCCCGCGCTGCCGCTAACGGCATTCATGGTAAAGACCCGTAAACGTTAAAAGGATACGACAAATATTTCGCTCTCCTTGGACACGGCAAGCTTCCACGAATATATATGACTTGGTCTCAAAGACAAACGCAGGTAATCGCACGCGCTGATTCCATCTCTCATTCACTGTCTGTGCAAATCACCATGATAAACAGCCTTGTTATCATTATTAACTTATTTAACATTCAATACATGCATGAAGTTCAAAACAAGAAGGGTATAGCCTTATGAAAGAAGAAAACGTGAATATCGTGGTTGCCGCGGTCACATGCATTCCCCTGCGGTTGGCTTGTCAGTAGCGCGGTAATACAATACTGCGGATATCGCGACAGCCCTACACACACACAACTCTGCTGGATTAATGTCAAGCGTGACTCACCTCGGGACGATCCTCCTCCTCCTCCTCCTGATCCTCCCCATCCAGAGAATCCTGACGAGATTAGAAACATGTACATGATGCACAGCACACATCTCAAACTCATCTCAAAGTATTCGCGACGCACGTGAACATTCGGGCCGATAACCGATAATCCCTTAAAAGCCGATAACCGATATATTGGCAGATAAATCTAAATTTGTATACAATTTATGAAAACCTGATTACAAAAACAAAAGTCTCACCATTAAAAGCACACAATTATATAGGCCTACTATATTTCATTATAGTGTTTGTAGCCGATATGACTGCACGTTGCACTTATCTGTATTTTCCTTTTTTGAAGTGATT
Organism: Tiaroga cobitis; assembly: GCA_030578255.1. NCBI lineage: Eukaryota > Metazoa > Chordata > Actinopteri > Cypriniformes > Leuciscidae > Tiaroga > Tiaroga cobitis. The sequence continues at coordinate 56,937,364 of CM060591.1, forward strand.
ACATTCGTATTTCAAGCAATTCAAACCCATCATGTTGAACAGTCTTTAATCAGCCAAATGTTCTTATCGTGCAGATATAGATTTTAAAAATGTGTATCGACCAACACCGATATGGTGGCCGATGTGTCGTGCATGCATCCCTACGATATACACTATTCAGAAGCCGTCGCTCTTTCAAAAGCTGATAACCCTACTGTATTATATTTGATGCAAGAATTTGAGGCCTCTAAATGATATTTGCACTCAATCTCCTCCAGTGCTTCTGTGTCAGATTGAGAGCTTAGACTCTTATCAAGTAAAAGTCTGTATAATTGTACAAACGTCCTCTTTCAGCTCGAGCTTGTGTTTTTCTGTTGCCAAATCTGACCTGATTTTATCAAGGAAACGCAAGAATAACATTGATATTGTAGGTGATCTTTCAGCTGGACTGAAGCAGGTTTACTTGATTATCCAGACATAATTTATTAAAATCATGAGTATCAAATATGATCATTGTATTGCATTATAGGCCTATTTTAAAACTACAAATCATAAAACGAAGCAGTAAATATAATTTTACTAAGATAATATTGACAGATATGTACATGCATTTTATGTCTTTTATAAAATGATATATTGTTTTATATTACAAGCATCATAATTTAATCTTGTTTGTCCATATACATATGTCCAAACATGAACGCTTATAAGTGGCCAGGCCACTGTCCAGTGTAATTAGGGGGAGGGGCATTCACTCAAAATAATATTTGATTGGACAGAAATGTAAATCTGACCCTTTAGTTTAGACATGATGATGTTAACTATAATTCGGTCTGTTTTCCTGAGAGAAAGCGTATAGAGTTGAACTTATGCAGGTACACTATGCCACAAAAGAACAAAAGCATGAGGTCTGTAAGATGGCAGTGCACTCACATAACTGCAAATCCTGTAGATTAACACTGATATCCAAACAATCAAGCGATGAATCGCACAATAGAGCCGCAGAATGGACACGGCAGCCATTTTACGACAAAACGCCCCCATTGCACCGATCCGACAATCAGTGTCTATGTAATGACCGTGTGTGGAGAAAACATGGCGATTTTTGTCTTTCGATTCGCCATTTTAGACGCCAAATAGCAGAATATGTCGCTCGAGCAATCGGGCCTCGAGTAAAACATTTCACAGAACAAAATCACTCGCGCAAAAATAAAGATTACTAGTTTGATCAATGTGGTAATCCGATAACGTAATGGTTTGTGTTTTTTTTTCGAAAAGCGCGTTCGTGTGCGCGCTTCCACAAGTAGCCAATAACAATGGGATTTACGTCGATATTTACAACAATCGATGAAAATACGCTTTATACATAAATACTTACACAAAAGGAAACTATCTGATTAATAAGGTCTGAATTTAATGATTTAAAAAAGTGTTTTCCGCTTCATTTCGACCTGCGCCATTTCACGCACATAGCGAATCATCGAACTGCGTTACTCAAATGCAAAGTAATACATGATGCCAGCATACAAACGATTACATTAAACACGGAGAAATGCATTTATACGGTGAATAAAGATTAGATCACTAACCTGAAGAATATCCTCGATCCATCCTGCTGCAGTGTTTAGTGTAGGTGTGACTGAACGCGAAGCGTCGTCAGCCCAGTATCAGGCCGCGCAGACTCCGCCCGCCGACGGGCGTGGCCACATGAGTGACGTGTGAATGAACCAATGATCGACTTCCAGCGGCCGGAAACAGCATTCATTATTTCAAAACAAAAGTGTGTATTTCACTGTCTTGGATTTAACTGTCGAGTTAAAACAGGTGATAGACAGCATTAGGTGCTTCAGTTGTTTCATTTATAGACAAAATAAATACATTTATAATCTATGGTTTCATTGATATGTTGGATAAAGCAACATGATATAATCACATTGTTGTTGCTGTTTTTAACGGATTGAGGAACTTAATTACTAGGGTCACGGTCTTGCTTTATCATCATTGTGATCCTTAAAATAACACATTTGTGTAGGTATAGAAAATCAGTATTAACAATTAAACCGAAAAATATGAACTGGTTGTCTCAACATGTAAAATGTGTACAGAAAATGACTTAACATTTAATTTCCTTTGTGTAAACCTGCAAGTGTATTCAGCCAAAATCTGATTTTATAAATAATTTTTATTAAAATTCCACAAAATAGACAGAATTTCAGCAGAGCAAGTAAAAAGACTATCTCACAGAGCACCATCTGATATATGTAAGAGTATTCAAAGACAAAAGAGTGATTTAGAGAATACAAGAGCATTTTTGGTCCCCACATTTCTTAAACGTACACTTAATAAGATAAATAAAGAGGTGTAAATACACTGTTTAAATACTAAACTACAGCTCAAAAATCCCAAAACATTTTGGCCTTATAATATAACATATCTCTGTCGAGATGCACTTTGATTCGCCTGTTAGTGTTTCGCAGAAACACACGAAACTGTAACATACACAAACACATCTACATAACGTGTGTTTGCATGCAGAAAATCCTTCATGTTTAACAAACCCAGACAAGAACCAGAGAACGAGAACAGCCAGAACCAGTAGTGTGAGAAACACATGATCATAAAGCCAGAAAGAACCATAATTTCCCGGAGTGATTGCATCGATCAGAGCTGATATGAAGAAAGGAACATGATCTGAGAAGGGAAGCGCTCAGGACACCGACGGACGTATTCTCTTCGCCGCCTGCTCTTCCACTGCAAACGTGTAGTTATACTGCAGAGAAACATCTGAGATTCACATCTGCTCAACCACACACACAGGCTTCAATATAAAAGTCCTCAGCAGAGCCGGAGACAAAAATCTCTGTAGTGTTTTAAAACCATGTGCTACAATCATACAATGAGAATCATTAGGTATTATCTGATTGATGAAATCACTGAAGTGTTGCGCCGGATCTCACCTCGTTCTCTATGTCATGCACTGATTTGATCCGGATGTCACTCAGTGTGATCACAGACACCTGCCACACACACACACACACATCACAGTTCAGCAAGCTGTTATTGGTCACTTGATTGTGATTGGTTAATGAAAGCATGCCGTGGTCAGAGATGTATGTATATGTATAATCTTTTTTCTCAGGTTTCCCCAAGCTAAACTCTGTAACAACTAGCAACTCTTTCTCCTCGCACAATAAAATCATTTACTGTACTTTTTCACGGTTTACTGTGCCATGATGACCAGATGATTGCATGTAAATGAGTGATGCAGTGACCTCTGACCTTTGTGTTTGACTGAGACTCAAACTTGGGGTGTAGAGTGAAAGGAACACCATCCATCGCTGAGAGAACAAACACACAAGAGTGACTGACATGCTTTTACTCAAACCACATGTGTTTTATATTAGGAAATCTAATAATGCAGGATGTGTACATGATGAGATGTCCATATATATACAGGAAACAGATTGAAAGGATGGTAAGTTTGTCTGTCGCTGTACCTGTGATACCATAGATGTTGCTATGGTTACCGCTGTCATACACTCCCTCTGTCGGCTTGCTCATGTCAAGCTTACTGCGCCGATGGCTGACTTTCGGTGGGAAATCAGGAAGGTTGCTATGGAGACAGACAGTCAGAGGGAGAAAACCACCCAAGGAACCACATAGCAACAGCCTAAATACTCTAGAAACTTCACAGCAACACCCAATCAATCACCCTAAAACCCACATACCAACACCCTGGCAACCAGCCTGAACATCCTAGAAACTACACAGCGATACCCTATCAATAACCCTAAAACCCACATAGCAACACCCTAGCAACCAGCCTGAACATCCTAGAAACTACACAACGATACCCTATCAATCACCCTAAAACCCACATAGCAACACCCTAGCAACCACCCTTTAATATCTAGAAACTACACAGCAACACCCTATCAATCACCCTAAAACCCACATAGCAACACCCTAGAAACCAGCCTTAACACCCTAAAAATCACACATCAACACCCTAACCACAACCCCAAACACCCTAAAACCCACATAGCAACACCCTAGCAACCAGCCTGAACATCCTAGAAACTACACAACGATACCCTATCAATCACCCTAAAACCCACATAGCAACACCCTAGCAACCACCCTGAAATATCTAGAAACTATACAGCAACACCCTATCAATCACCCTAAAACCCACATAGCAACGCCCTAGCAACCAGCCTAAACACCCTAAAAACCACACATCAACACCCTGACCATAACCCCAAACACCCTAAAGCCCACATAGCAACACACTAGCAACTAGCCTGAACATCCTAGAAACTACACAGTGATACCCTATCAATCACCCTAAAACCCACATACCAACACCCTAGCAACAAGCCTGAACACCCTATAAACCTCATAGCAACACCCTAGCAACCAGCAGGAAGACTGTAAGGCTGCAGGTTTTGTGGCCTACAGCTCTTCAGTCAGCACTAGACTACAGGAAGATCAAACACCGAACCACTAAAGATGCGGTAAAGCGACGGAGAGCAGGTGGGGATTCTGGCTCAATACGCTGCTCTCGATACACAGCTGATTTGCATCGGCCTGATTTGGCAGTCAAATCACCCAAACACTGGAGTCTGTTGTTTGAGACTTTGAGTTCTCACTGAACCGGTACCTGGGTTTGAGCGGCTGGGGGGGTCCGGCTCCATCCAGGGAGAGACTGCGCAGGTCCAGACTGACACGGCGAGGCTTGGCCTGAGGCGCCGGGCTGGAGAACGGGCCCTTCAGACACCACACCACAAAGCCATTCATGTCCCTGACGCACACACACAGACAAACAAACACTTAAAGGGATAGTGCACCCAAAAATTTAAATAAAGTTGCGCTTTACACTTAAGTCCAATCTGTATGTTCATTTGGCCGGAAGCTAGTTATTTTACTTTATAAAGTTTTAAATATGGATATTTTTCTTACACAAACGCATGGCTATGATGGATAGATACACTTTTATGATGGATAGATGCACTTTTATGATGGATAAATGCACTTTCATGGACTTCAAAACAGAAACAGCCCTTCAGTGCCATTATAAAGCTTGGAAGAGCCAGGACATTTTTTTAAATAACTCAGATTGTATTTGTCTGAGAGAAGAATGTCATATACACCTAGGATGACTTGAGGGTGAGTAAATCATGGGCTAATTTTCATTTTTGGGTGAACTATCCCTTTGACGGTTGAATAGAGCGTCTGATATAAGAAACTTATGATGAAGGGTCTGATATGAAAAGTGGCGAGCCAGCATGTAGCGTGCTCACCCCAGGCAGGTGTACTGCTGCACCATGGTCTTGTTCTTCGCCGTCAGTTTGAGATCTAGAACCGCCATCGTAACCATGCCCACTGGAACTATCCGCACACAGATGCGCTTCTTCTTCCCGACAGACGCCTCTGAACACACACACACACACACACACACACACACACACACACACACATTTACTCTTCCACAGCACGTCAGTAGGTCATTTCAGAAGCAGATCTGTCCAGTGAACCGTCTTACTGGGCTCCAGGTATTCTGGGATGTAACAGTAACCGTGAGGAATCGCCTCTTTATCCGACAACAACAGCACATCTGCCACGACCATCCCACCGGACAGATCCTACGAAACGGAGACAGACGGGAACGAGTGAATTGCTTATTGATTGAGTGAATTAACCCTTTAGTGCTATCTTACCTTAGTGTAACACAAGAAGTATCCCGACTTCATGGCAAACCCTCGGATGAAGTTAGCGGAGCCTCCATCTTCCGTCTGACTGATCTAAACATTCATGCACAGGGTTAGTGACATCATATGGCCATGTGACCGTAGGTGTGAGTGGTTGTCATGGTTACCATGTTGAATTGACTGGGGCAGGTGGAGGTGTTAGACACCCAGGCCACTGCAGTGATGGGCCTGCTGGAGGCGCTAGATGGATCGTACATAGACATCTACAGACAGACACATCACAAGGTTTATTAATGATGCGCAACTACGCCAGGTTGTAATTACCAGATTCCAACTTGTAAAAAGCATTCAAATGCTTTCATGGATAATTCCTAATTAATTACAACTTGTAAAAAGGGAATTTTCTGAGAACTCCAACTTGTACCACCTAACCGCTGCAGATTGTTGATAGTGTTAAAAAATAAATATATATATTGTTGAAGGTGTTCCCATAGAAACGCATAATTCTGAGTCCGAGGACGTAAAGCTCCGAGTAGAACGTCACGTGACATCTCGTATTTATGGTAAATATGGTATGACTTGAACTCAGCATCATTATGACCTATTCAAACTTATAGGAACATGAGTAAACATAAGATCATCATCAACAAAAACTCTCCATGATCGAAAAGGAACATGAGTAAACTGAAGATCATCATCAACAACAAAAACTCTCCATGATCGAAAAGAATCTCACGTCTATCAGTTAATCACACATTTAATACTGTTTTCACTGGTTTATCAGCTCGATACAGCGCGATCATCTTATTGTTTCATTAGTTTCAAACTTGCGATATAATCAGCATTAACACCAGCATTTAAACATTAACCTGGTTATAAGCGGCTTTAATGAACACGTGAGGCGAAATTCAGTACTTACAGGCTGTTGGTTATGAAGTTTATTCTCGATTCAAAACAGTGAAACTGAACTCAACTCACTCTCGCATTCAAAGAACAGGAAGAACCTAACGACTACAACTCCCACGATGCACCGCGGCGACGTCACGGAGGACTGCGCATGCTCAGAGAGGGGATATTTTTCGTACTGTTCTAAACCAGTTTCTCAGCGGACTTCTAAGGGACCTCAAGATGACTTAAAATGACTCAAAATAAAGACAAAATAGCTTTGAAACAACAAAAAATCAAGATATTTTTATTTTAACTCAGCACCTCAATACACCTTTATTTACCTTTTTCCTTTGAAGAATTCTAAAAGCCTGGAAAAGTCATGCAAATTAATAAAATATTACAACTTCATTGGCATTTTTATAAAATGACTATGAATAAATATTAATAAATAATAAGTTCTAAAAGTTCTAAAATATTTCATCTGGTAAAAAATTGTAAGTAAAAATATATATTTTTTAAATCCTTATCCTTAAATCATGAACATGAAATGAAAAGGTAAACTACAAAAATAAATATAATTTAAAATATTGAAATAACTATAACAGTATCTCAATGATAATAAAATAATACTAAATTAATAAATGAAAGGTAAAATAAATGATGATTAAAGGAATAATATTTAGAGAAGCAGTTCTTAAAGGGACAATGTGTAGTTTTTTAGGTTTTTATTATCTAAAATAAATATTTTTATTAATAAATATGTCCTCAATGGTGTACAAATACCTCTGACAATTATCGGACTTATCCTTGTAAATGAAGAATTTATTATCTTTATACATGGGACGGGTAGGTCCACGGAGGCTTCCATGTAGTTCCGCCCTCTGGTTCCGCCATCTTGAAAAACTATAATAGCAAGAGAGGGACAAAAAGTTCTAGGCCAACGCGTTTCCACAACGCATTTTCGTTCAGAGCCGGCGTGACGTAACTGAAAGCAGCAGAAGCGGAGGAGCAGAGCAGTGAGAGGCGCTTATTGCCCCGTCAAGTTTAAAAGGCTGCATTGCACTGTTATTTTTAATGGCGAACCATACATAAAGTCCAAAATAGAACGTAAAAGGAAACATGACCGGAGATTACAAAAAACAATGTCGGGATAGCTTTTTCCAGGTGGAAAAAGCTAACGTTAATGCAGGAGAAAGATTTCAAAAGAGACGCTGAATTCCTGCTTTCTTCTCGACAGGTAAGTCAATGTTACGGTCTTAATTACAAGCTTTTTTCATTGCTTGGTTGTGCACTTTATTATATAGACAGTAGAAAATTTATAGTTAAAAGTTAAACAGGCTCTTTGATGAATAGCAGCTATGTGAAGGCGCTAAAAACAAGGTTTGTAAGTTTACTTTTTGTAACCTAGAAATTCGAAAAGAATATATTTTAATAGAGCATATGATTGTTCTTGCAACCTGTTCACCCGAAGGAAAACTCAACGAAGTGCTATTAGAAGACATCCTGTCATAGCTCTTTGGTACATAACAGCTACAGTAGATGCAACACGCATTTGACAAAGCGAGGCGCTGGAGAGCACAACTCGTTTGAATGCAAAAAACAATTTCACCGCTAAATGGGCGAAATTCTTACACAATGTCCCTTTAATATTCAGGTTTCATATTGGTGGATTTTTGCTTTACAAATTGTATTCATTTAATTAAACATGTTAATAACCATATTAATGTACTGAGTTTGCATATAAATTTAAAAAAATTACAAGACCCGATACATGTATTTTTTTTATTCGTTTGATTTTTACAGAAATAAACATTCAGAAGGTACATCTCACAACATTTGTTCTATTTTTTTCCCCCAACAAAGGACCTTTCAGAAACTGAAGATGCATTTTTCCACTTTTAGCAGAGTAAAATAAGACCAGTAAACGTTCACATGCGTCAGTCATGCAGAATCAACAGTCATATCAGTGCGGGGAAACACACAAGGTCTCCCAGGTGTTAATCAGTGTGTGGTTCGTCGCTGTCCCGGGCTGTCCTGATGAAGTGCATCAGCGTGAGCTCGTACAGCACCTGGTGTCCGTTGTTCCAGGTGTACAGCGCTCGTGTGCGAGGGTTGTAGTCCAGCATGGAGATGTGCGAGTACAGGTTGTGGAAGGGGATGTCGGTATACTCGTAGGACGCCGTGTCTGTGTGGAAGCTGAAGTGGACCTTCGCTCCGGCCAGGTGTGAGTCGGTGACGTACAGCGTCCCGCAGATGAGGAAGGCCTCGCCGGCGCTGCGTTTGGGGAAGCCCGTGTCCCAGGAGCGCTGGACCTCGAGTGTGTGCGGGTCGAGCCGGCTCAGCACCAGAGTCCCGGCGTGAGGGGTGGAGCTGTACGCGGTCCACAGGCCCAGCTCGTCCGCCATGAGGTCGATGTCAGAAGAGCCGCCCCACGAGTACGGGAAGGTGTTGTTGAACCCGGCCTGATGGAGCGGCTGCTGGTGCTGGACGACACCCGACGCCAGGTTATAGCGGATCAACACGTTACTGTGGTGTTTGGTGTAGTACAGGGAGCCGTTGTAGACCACATGACCCGTACCTGAGACACACACACACATAACACTGTTTACATGTCACAGGTTCAGGAAAAATATGGAATTAGACAGATAGATAGATAGATAGATAGATAGATAGATAGATAGATAGATAGATAGATAGATAGATAGATAGATAGTCAGTATTGTGGGGGGGTTTTTTGGTTAGTGGATCATGTGTTTCTCCATGTTTTAGTCACACTCATTCATACCTGCCCACGGGTGAGGAAGATGATGGATGATGAAGTTCCGCCCATTAGCGAAGTCATCGAGCGACTGATACTCCACCAGACGCCTGCCCTTCAAATACCCATCCATCACCCACACCTACACACACACCTTTAAAATAAGCTAAAACAGCAAAAAATCTAGATCTTTTTTGATGAAGATGAAGAATGTCAAGGTAACTAATGTAACCCCGGTTCCCTGAAAGAGTGAACGGAAACGTTACGTCAGAACTCAAGTGACGAACTGGTATCTCGCCTGAGAGCCCAATCACGTTCGAGTGGTCACAGAACAAGCCAATGCACATTGGTGAGGGAGATTTGCATCGCAAGCAGCTCCCCAGCTTCCAGGTATATAAGGCACCATGCGAATACTCGCATTACTCACATGGCGGGCGAGTTGCGACATATGACGGGAGCGGAGACCACCTTGGCGGTTGATGTAGTCAACAGTCGATGTGTTGTCCATCCGGACAGCGAATGCCATGTGCCCCAGGAGCCTCTGAAACAGTTTCAGTGGAACCGCTGTCCTGCTCTTGAACAAATTCAAGCAGTTCAGCACTGACTAGGCACCCTCGTTCGTGAGACTCGTCGTCATGTCGTCATCTCCATACAGAGAAAAGAGATTCTCTGCAAGGGGGAGAACTTGCTCTTTTCCCAGTTGACCCGAAGCCCCAGCTGGCTGAGGTGCGTTACCAAACCTATCCCTGTGTTCGCATAACTGATCTTGCGACTGGACCAGTATGAGAGTAAGTGTCCTTCTGGTCGATCGCTGCAATCCAATCTTGGCTGCGAACACACGTAAGAATGCGTTTCTCCGTCAGCATCTTGAACAGGAGCTTGTGAAGGGCCAGGTTCAAGAGGTAAAGGTCCATGATCAGTCATAAACTACCGCATTTCTTAGGCACATTGAAGTATGGACTGTAGGGCTAGGGGTTCAGCACCAGACAGACTGGTGTTGGCAACAGCATCACATCAGGGCAGGTCAGGGCAAGTCTGCTTCTGTAATTTGTTCACACCTCTACTATTGAATTCACCGTATTATCAGCGCTTGGATTTGCTTCCATGGTGCTGTCAAGTACGACTCGCAGTCTGTGAGGTGATCTAAACAATATTGACTATTTAAAAAGGGGGAGGAGCCATTCAATATGTTCCGCCTTAGCTTCCTGTTTTAGTGGAAATTACGTCAACGCATCAAACAAACTTGCGCGTTCCAAGGCACTTCAGTGGGTCTTCAAAGCCCTTGGATGGGAAACGAGGACGACCCCGCTAAGTGGCAGCACTTTGAGTGCAAAACTGCACACTCCACCTGTGGGATCTCTACGTACACTTTGACCGCCACGCCATCGAGGGTAGTGAGAGCAAAGGAGGCAGCGGAGTGGCTTCAGGCAGAAAAAGGTGCCTACCACGACTTTGTGACCTCCTTGTGCACTTCCGATAAGAAAGGCAATGGAGAGGGACGCTGCTGTTCACCACGAACAACGCTACTCTCCCCGAAAGGGGCAGTGCAGCCGAATCTTCATCCCTAGAGGACTCCAGCAGCAATCTACATCCGGTCGCCCGCGGGGGTCCCGAATAAAGATACTGAGACCTAAATGAGAAGGCCCACCAACCACAGCCGGATTCGACCGGCGGGGGAGCTCCCACTGTAATCCTCAGATCAACCTGTGCTTGTGCTGTGCAGAAGAATCAGATCGGGGAATAGCAAAGGGAACTTACGGCCCAGACACGTGAGGCAGAGATCGTGGCTGTCAGAGGGGGCCAGGAAAACACCGAACGGGTGGAAGGACATCTTTAAAAAGATGCAACGTCACACCTGTTTACTCTTTTAGGGAAACTGCTCTTTAGATGTTGAAGCACTCAGCACTCACACACAGCAACCGCGACCTCCACGGGAACACGCCGCCACACCAACACACGAATAGGAGCCCTCTTGTTCTACCACACAGGAACGATGAATGAAGAGCAGAGTGAATCATCGTCGACGAGGCTCCGGATCGAAAGCTTAATGTGAGTTTTCGCACACTGCCTTTTAAAACCGGAAGCGGGGGAGTGGCTTGCAATGCAAATCTCACTTCACAATGTCCATTCTGTTACCACTCGAAGGTGACGGGGCTCTCAGGTGAGATCCCAGTTCATGAGTTTAGTTCTGAACTTCTGACATAACGTCGAACGCGACTGACTGATAGGGAACCAGGATTCTTACCTGGAACCTGGATATATTTGTCTAGTCTGGTTAAACTACAGATGTGTTGTGTGTAGGATCAGATCTTTTACATACACGATTGTCTGAACTGTCAATCATGGTGTCCATCATCCATGATCCGAAGCGTGAGCCTGAAGATCTGATGGTGAGTGGAGCGCTGATACCCGTCAGCCTGCCACAACCTGACAACACACACGCACACACACTGTAAAAGTAGAGCAAGGTCATGGGTTCGATCCCCAGGGAATGAATGAACCAATGCAGTGTACGTCACTTCAGATAAAGTGTGTGTAATGCGTGTGTGTGTGTGTGCAGATACCCAGCTGGCTGGAGCAGGTGTGCAGGTGTTGCTGTAGGACTGACGAGCGCTCCTGCAGACGCTGATAGTGACGGAGAGTGAACAGTTCCTGCAGGACGGACAGAGAATCCTTGAGTCTCTCCAACTCCTCTTTCAGAGTCTCCAGCTGCCCCGCATCCGCCCGCAACCGGCCCGCCAGCGCCCGCAGGGGGCGACACTGAGACACGCTCCAGCGCAGATCCTGTGGAGGAAACAAATCATGTCCAATCTACTGAATTGACCACAGGTGGACTCCAATCCAAACAACCTAAGAGGTCGAGTGTGTGTTGCTTGTGTGAGGGTTGGTTTAAAGGTCAGAGGTTGAGTGTGAGGGGTCAGAGGTTGCGTGTGTGTCACCTGCAGGCTCTTGCTGGTCAGGCTGTGAGGATCATCATCGGCTGTTTTTAATCTGGTCTCCAGCGCGTCCAGCAGCGTCTCTGAGTCTCTGAGGTGCTGAAGATCTTGAGCCGTCCGCTGGTTCAGGAGCTCCATGTCCTGGGAGACGTTCAGCACCTGCCACACACACACACACACACACAGATGAAGATGAGGTGACGAGTGCCAGCGCGTGTGACCTCTGACCCCTCCTGGATCCTCATGTGATTGGCGAGCCTCTGCAGTCGGTCATGTCGAGGGTCTCCTCACTCTCTCTCTCACACACACACACACACACACACACAGATGATGTGTGATCCTCATGTGATTGGCGAGCCTCTGCAGTCGGTCATGTCGAGGGTCTCCTCACTCACTCTCTCTCTCACACACACACACACACACACACAGATGATGTGTGATCCTCACGTGATTGGCGAGCCTCTGCAGTCGGTCGTGTCGAGGGTCTCCTCCACAGATGCTGTGAGTGGGACTCATGATGGAGCAAACACACCTGTCCTGCACTGAGCCGAACACCTGCCAGCTCTCGTCCTCGCCGGGATACCACACCTGACACAACACACACACACACACACACACTATAACTCAACGCACTTATCCTACAGGACAGAAACACCAGGAGGAACATCATCTCCACACATTCACCGAACAATAAGAGTTATCTGCCTTATTTTGCAATGCAGGATTTAGCTTTTCTTCTGTGAGTGTGCAAGTCACTGTGTTTATAATTACGACAATACATTAAAGCTGCAGTCCGGCGTTTTTCCTCTTTGTCGCCATCTCTGTTTGAAATCTGTAATTGCAGTTATTCGCGGAATTATTAACTTTGCGTGAGTTGTACATCGGCATGACACAGCGCGGATGAACACACTGTTTTGAGGAGACTGCGTGTCTGTCAGTCACCGCGACGGTGTGAATACTGACAAGTAGTCATAGTGCTATGAAATAAACGGTTTATGAACTGAATCCCTGTTATGCATAAACGTGTTTTACATAATATAACTAATAATTTTGGGGAAAAGGATCATTTTCACTTTACCGATCTGATTCAGATCCAATGCTTGACAATGGAGGAGGCGCGTTTGGTTTTCTTGGAGTAGAGTGATTTACTCCCTCTCATAGCTAGCACAAAATAATTCATATTTACCATAATAGCAAAACGAAAAAAGCCACAACAAAGAAAACTCCTTAACTGTGTGAATTAAGCGAACAAGTGTGCTACTGTTACACGGTTGAACTATTGAAATGTCTTACCCGTCCAACAGAAAAAAAGCAGTTTCTGCGTCCGTTTTGAACCCCTTCAAATATCACGGAGTTCACGCCACATTTCAAAAGCCCTGCCAATGTTACAGTTTTTCTCGATTGTTTACACACATTTTCTGAAAGAATGCCTCATATTCTCAGAACTCTACACACAAATAAAAAAACACACACACAATGGGCAAAACCCCTCAATTCTCCGGCAAAATGAAACTTTACATTCAAAACAATGTTATTTCTTCTCAAAATGGTATTTTGTTTTCAAATGACACACACAAACCATCATATGAATAGACATTTATAAGAACCAGTTGAACACTGATGTGCTCAATTTAAAACACTATGATGAATGGAAAACACTTCTTCTCCATTCATCATAATGACTTAGCCCTTTTTTGTTCAGTGTTACACTTACTAAAGACAGTACATACATAAGTGTGTTGTAAAATATTTGAGAATATTGTTTTTATACTCAGAACACGCGGTAACAAATATATTTTATTTTTCCCACAAAAACAATGAACAGAGTGTGCATCCCATTTCCAACCAACACAAAGTTGCAGATACACTACATACAAAACAACAGAAGAATTTACTGTACACAGTTACAGTAAAAAAAAAAAAAAACTATGCTGCATCCTCTCTTCTGTTGTGGTCTGGCCACAGCACCTCATCCACATCACAAGCAATGTTTTCCCTGGCCAAGCAGCGGGGGAAATATCGCCTAGCATGGCGATTCCAGCCATGAAAAGCATCAACTCCTATATCTCCACATGTTGAGAGTATGCATCAATTGTGGGACTCACTTGCACATAGTTATATCGCAATTCTTTGACTCTTTCTGAATTGCGTTCAAATGGCACCCTGTAGACCTGCTTCATCCTGAGATGATTTCTGCGCAAGACACGGTCCAGTGTTGATAAGCTTACCCTATCAATATTTTGAAATATGTCATTGTTTTCTATTATTTTTCTTTGTATTTGCTGTAATGTTATGGCGTTGTTTTCTAGGACCATGTTTATGACTTCTGTTTCCTGTTCAGGAGACAGAACACGTTCCCGACCACCTTGTGTTGGTAATCTCGCAGTTCTGCCAAACAAATAGTAAAATACTGTAAATACAATGCATTTCCTAAATACTTGAAACATACTTTACAGTATTTTTACAGTCCTACAGAACAGTCCACAGGCAATACTGTACTACTGTACTCATTGAGTACTGTATTGATATGCAGTACTGCAATTTTCTAGTGAGAGATTTCTTACCTATTCTCATTTCGGAAAGTCCGGATGATGGATGCTACAGTGTACCTGCTCAGATTTGGCTGCACTCTTTGCCCAGCATCCCTCATTGTTAGACCATGGTTGACCACATGATCAACCAAAGTGGCTCGGATCTCATCAGAGATTACGGTCCTTGGCCTTCCTCGTCCTCTTCCTCGTCCTCCTCCTCCTCTTACTCTCACTCCTCTGGCTCTGCCTCTGTTTCCAATGTTGGCATCCATTGCTCCATTGAAGAGCTCACCTGTTGCCCTTTTTATGCTAAAGCTCTGATTGCTAATTGTAAAATAGTGTGACGGGTGTTTGCCCTTGTGATGAGTCAGTGTGCATATTTGAATGGCAGTGTGTTCCTTGTGAAAACAAGATATTTTCTGCATGAAAATTGTGCCAAAAGCAGAGAATTGTGTGTAGTGTTTTGAAAAAAGTGTGTTTTAGAACTGCAATTTGAGTGTAGAGCAGGAATTGTGCTTGTAGTTTAGCAGAATTGGTTCAGGGGGTTGGTGAATGAGTTACATGTTGTGGTCATTGTGTCTCAAGTACCAGAAAATGTGTGTAAACAATCGAGAAAAACTGTAATCCTTGTTTTCGCGTGGGCCCGGTTGCAATCTCATTTTTTCTCTACCCACTCCGAAGTCCGAATTCTCCTGGGTTTTACCACGGGTGAATCTCCAGTTGTCACTGGTGGTTGTCGTTTGAATCTTTCTGGATCCGCCATGAGTTTAATTATTTGAAGAGCTGTGAGAACAGGCTAAAAGCTTCCAACATCCGCTCACGCAATATAGCCTACTTGCCGGGACTCCTTCTTTATGTGTACAGATGTGACGTTATGACGCAAAGACATGCTCGAATTTCCCGCGGAAATCCACCAGTACCACTGGAATTAAAATCATTATTACAAGCTTACCGTTTTGAATCGAGCAAAGGTAAGCAGATATTTTTGAACACTGGCTGGTTATGTTTTTTTAATTATTATTATTTTGGATCATTTTTAACCCAAAAAAGTTACGGACAGCAGCTTTAAAATAATTTGGTATTAAGCACCTGTTTGCATTATAAAGCATCATAATGGACTGTTTTTGTACTGCTGAAATAACTGGAAATTAATGACAACCAAAGCCTTGCACATTCACAGCTACTCTAAGAGAAAACATCGCTTTCTAATGCTTAGAAACATCTTTAACTGGCCTCAGCTGGTTCTGCTGGACTTACATTAAGAGACCACCGTAAACCAGCAAAGACCAGCAAACCAGCTGAGACCAGTTCAGCAGGGAATACAACCACCAGTTCCAGAGATCAAATGAGAACCACTCATGTATAGAACACACACACGCACACACACACACACACACACACTCTCTCTCTCTCACACACACACTTGCACTCAGACACACTCACTCACACAAACACACTCTCCCACACACACACACACTCTCTCTCTCTCTCTCTCTCACACACTTGCACTCAGACACACTCACTCACACACACACACACTCTCTCTCTCTCACACACACACACACACACACACACACACACTCTCTCTCTCACACACACACTTGCACTCAGACACACTCACTCACACAAACACACTCTCCCACACACACACACACACTCTCTCTCTCTCTCACACACTTGCACTCAGACACACTCACTCACACTCACAAACACACTCTCTCTCTCACACACACACACACACACACACACACACACACACACACACACACACACACAGGCTGCTGGGCTCTTTAATTAGACAAGCCGTTTCCATCTGTTCTGATCCGGTTACTGCAAGTCTCAATGTGTGTGTCACAGCGGCGTATGAACACAAACACACTCCCACACAGAGAGGACCCGCATCATGCACACACACACACACACTCGCAGCGTTTGACCTTCAGTGTAAAAGCTCTTCACACCATAATTAATTTAAAACACTAATGAATTCTGATTAATTAAGACATTAGCCTTCATACTCAGTTTCTGCAGAAAAGCTGCTGTGTGACGTTCAGAAGCTCAGCTGGTTCCTGGCGTGTCAGTTTAATATTAAGAGTCGCTGTAAGCCAGTCACTGGAAGTTTAATTCCTGAAGAGTGAAGCACTGTGATGCTTTCACAACCAATCGTGTGAGTTTGGGGCGGGGGCATCTCACTGACTGACCAATGGTGGACCGGGGGAGTGTTCAGGGAAACCTGTCTGAAGACACTCACTATTCCTGCATGTCTCGCTGTGTCTCATTCCCAAGACTGCCACATGCCATCGAGTCTGACTCATTTCAGAGAAGTTACCATTATAAAATTAAAGGTTATTCCTTGTTACTGTGATTTCTCACTTACATTGCAATATAATGGTTACTCTTCTGAAATAATGCAGCCACAATGATAACGTTTGCTGTACGTGTCATATTCGCTGATTGTTGCAGTGTGTGTGTTTTCTGCTGCCTCTGATTGGCTGATTGTTGCAGTGTGTGTGTTTTTCTGCTGCCTCTGATTGGTTCTGTGTGTGTGTGTTTTCTGCTGCCTCTGATTGGTTCTGTGGTGTGTGTTTTCTGCTGCCTCTGATTGGCTGATTGGTTCTGTGTGTGTGTTTTCTGCTGCCTCTGATTGGCTGATTGGTTCTGTGTGTGTGTTTTCTGCTGCCTCTGATTGGCTGATTGGTTCTGTGTGTGTGTTTTCTGCTGCCTCTGATTGGCTGATTGGTTCTGTGTGTGTGTTTTCTGCTGCCTCTGATTGGCTGATTGGTTCTGTGTGTGTTTTCTGCTGCCTCTGATTGGTTCTGTGTGTGTGTTTTCTGCTGCCTCTGATTGGTTCTGTGTGTGTGTTTTCTGCTGCCTCTGATTGGCTGGCTGATGTTGTGAGGTTGCCGTGGCGATGCCAGTTCCTGGCCCACGGTGAGTGGCAGATCTCCAGTTCTCAGAGGAAGTGCCACACTGTGTGTGTGGGGAGTGTTTGTGTGTCAGTGAGTTTGTCTCTGTTCCCGGTTCAAAAATACCACACACACACACATGCTCTAAAAGACAGTAAAGCACAAACACACAATAAACCAGTCACAAACACAGAGATATTTGTACGTACGCTGACGAGCTTCTCCGAGGTCCCGGGTCGTGCGGCGTGTTGATCGAGACCCACCAGCGCCGGCAGCTTCTGGGACATCCAGTTCGAGACCATGATCATGGTGCTCACAACCGCACCGAGCTTCAGCAGAGGAACGCTCATGTCACACACACACACACACGCTAGTCCTGTCACGGTAATGACAGCCAATACTGTCCTGGTGTCACAGAAGAAAGTTCGGAAAAATCTGGTTAAGAGGAAAAAACTGCAGGTGGATTTGAGACTCTCAAACTCTGACGGATTATAAAAGAACTGTGAATGAAAGAAGAGTTGTCGAGTCCAAACAACCTGATCCACTGCTGACCAGAACACACGCCTCACGAGAGAGAGAGAATGAGAGAGAGAGAGAGAGAGAGAGAGAGAGAGAGAGAGAGAGAGAGAGACAGAGAGAGAGAGACAGAGAGAGAGAGAGAGAATGAGAGAGAGAGAGAGAGAGAGAGAGAGAGAGAGAGAGAGAGAGAGAGAGAGAGAGAGAGAGAGAGAGAGAGAGAGAGAGAGAGAGAGAGAGAGAGAGACAGAGAGAGAGAGAGAGAGAGAGAGAGAGAGAGAGAGAGAGAGAGACAGAGAGAGAGAGAGAGATGAGAGAGAGAGAGACTGAGAGAGAGACAGAGAGAGGTTTAACAAGACTTTATTATTTACATATTACATTATTCACAACATCATCAAAAAAAAAACTCAAATAAAATAAATTAAAAATTCAGAACCAACTGGCCCTCATTGATTACACACAAAACATTTTTAAGACACCAAATATCATCAAAACACCCCTCATTTTTCAAAAGATTATAATATACAAACTCTATATTTAACCTTCCAGCTACAAGATTCTTGAACATTAATTCAGCATCAGTACTAAGAAGATTCAGCCCTTCATTCTTTCTCGTCTTCCAAATTGCTAATTTTGCAGTTCCGATCAAGTAGTTTAACAAACACTAGAGGTCGACCGATAGTGGATTTTACCGATACCGATATCTAGGTTTGACCGTACATGCCGATAACCGATAATTCAACCGATATTTTTTTTATGGATACTGGATTAAAAACAAACATCATACTCACAATAAAACAGTGCTGAACTGAAATGTGCTCAATTAAATAAATATGAATATATTAAAACTTTAAACAGAAAATAATTTAAACAATAAAATATTACAGGTTTCGTTAGCTATAACCTAGAAACATATGTACATTTCATAGGTAACACTTTGCAAGTCCCATTTGTAAACAAGGATGTATTAACTAGCTTTCATGAACTATATGCATAATGCAATATACCTTTTTACTGAATGTATTAATATGAGCAACACAATTGTACCTTTATCATTCATGTTAGTTCATTCATAGTACATTAACTAAGGTAATAAAAGATAAAATAAGAATTAAAACTCCATTTCAAATGCATTAGTAAATGTTGAAATTAACAAACTACCGTAACAATGAATAATTCTTCTACAACTTGTATTAACCTTAGTTAATGCTAAAAATGGAATGGTATTGTAAAGTGTTACCATTTCATATGATTCCAAAGAGTCGTGCTTAAAGATGGCCATTAAAATGTAATAAAGACCTGTATTATGTACGTAATATAGCCTATAGCCTCTCACTTTATTTGCTTCTATATTTTAGAACACTTGATGGTTATCTAATCAAAATAACAAGATCTATTGTAGTGATTAAAAAGATCTTAAATCGAACGCGTTTCTGATTAGTTTACGTTTCTGACTGCATGAACATATCAATGTTGAGAAAGCAATCACGTCACTAGTTTTAAATATGCAACTTCGTCGGCTAATGAATGCATAAAAGTGATCAGCCGGATAAAAATAATGCAAATAGATGGTAACACAATTGCGCCATAAAACATTTGGGTCAGGTCTGCGTGTGTTTTTGTCACATTGCATTAACGGTTGACTGAGGTAATGTTAGAGTCCTCGACTCCTCACAGCCTCGACGGCAAACTACTGTTCTTTCTCTGCTGATGCAGCATCTAGTCAACAAATTAATTACTTTGTAATGATATGGCAATATGTAGATACTTTAGTGTTGTGTATTCATACCGTTTCGCTGTCGGTGTTTTAAATGTCAGCGCTCTTGCTGCGTGTTCTCTCCGTGCTGCGCGCTGCCTCACGTGTTAACGTAAACAACTCAGCCAGTGATAGTTTGTTATTTGTCCTCTAGAGGCCGCTCTCGCTCTGTATAATGCCAGCAGTCTCTTCTGTTCTGAGCGCTCTCCTGCTGTGTAATGACCGCGCGCACTTCTCAGCCGCTCCAGCAACGGACGCAACCCGGAAAAACTATCGGTGTGGATTTTTGCCGATAACGATAGTTCCACCAAACAACTATCGGTGCCGATTAATCGGCAAAACCGATGAATCGGTCGACCTCTAACAAACACGCTTTCCTTCTGACTGAGAATCTGTACATCACACCCCCAATAAACACTTCTTCTGAGAATTTCTCATCAAATGCTTGAAACCATCTATCAAGAAGATTAAAGAGACCTTTCAACCTATTACATCTTAAAAACAAATGTTCCAGATTTTCTACCATCCCACAAAACCTACACTGTTCCCCCACTGCTGGATTCAGGTGTGCCACGTGTCTGTCCGTAGCTATCGCCCCGTGGATAAGCCTCCACTGCAGATCAGCAGTGCGCTTCTCTATGGGAGGCTTATACAGGGCTCTCCACCTGTCCCTCACGAGGAAGACTGGCTTCAACAAACCTGGCCACCTGGAAGCTTTTTGTCCTTTAAGAGAGTCCTGGTGTAAAACTTTGACTGTAGAGTAGTAGATTGCTTTTTTTGATGCAGACTCAAAATATTCCAGCTGCGGGGTTTTAAAAGATAGAATTGACCCCACACCTTCATCTTCATTTTCCGTCTTTATAAGATGAGAGATTTTAATTCCTGGGAGTTCCTGTTCATTTGTCATGTCCATCAAAGTTCCTCTCCCAATGTACTCTCTGTAACTGCTTGGTAAGATATTAATCTCCTCCATCAACTTTTCTGTCAAGCGTGAAGATCTCAAGCCAGTCAATTCTTTAAGTTCCTCCAACGACTTCCATCCATCTCTATTCAAGAGGTGTCCCAACTTGACAATTCCATTTCTCTGTAAGCATGCACTCACACTTACAGAAGACAAAAGTCTTGTTTGAGTCATGGGATTAAAGAACAAAGGCTCCTCTAGAACCCAGTTCCCAGGTTCATCAACCTCTCTCTCAACTTTAAAAACAGTCCTCCATGAAAGCAACATTGTCCGGTAAAAATGCGAAAGCTCAGACATATTTATCTTCTCCAGGTTCATTAAAAATAAATGTCTATCCAATCCAAGACCCCCAGTTTTTTGAAGAATTGCCTTTGCAGTCTGAGACCAAACCAAGTCCTTACGGTAGAGAAGTCTCTGCGCTGCTTGGATTCTGAAGGCACAGATTCTGCTCCTCACGTCCACCAGACCTTGGCCTCCTTCCTGAACCGGGAGATACAGTGCTGCTGCGCGGATCCAGTGTTCTCCACTCCAGAAGAAGTTCACCAAAGTCCTCTGTATCCTGCAGATCAACTCATCAGGTGGGTCCAGTACCACAAGTCTATGCCACAAGATAGAGGCAGCCAGGTTGTTTACCACCAGAACTCTTCCTCTGTACGACAATTGTGGTAATAGACATTTCCATTTAGACAATCGAGCGTTCACCTTTTCCAGCATTCCCTCCCAGTTTTTCCCTTTAAATGTTGCATTTCCTAAAAAAACACCTAACATTTTTAACCCTTCTCTTACCCACAGCAATCCACCCGGTAAATTTGGATGTCCTAACCCTCCCCACTGACCAATAATAAGCCCTTCACTTTTCCCCCAGTTCATTCTTGCTGAAGATGCCCTCTCATATTTTCTAATAATTCCTGTTAAAATGTCAACATCATTTTGACTCGTGATAAAGACAGTGATATCGTCCGCATAAGCAGATAATGACAGCCTACTACTATTATTTATACCAGGAAGTAAAATTCCCTTCAGATCTCTCCTTATCCTACACAACAGTGGCTCAATGGCGAGACTATACAATTGTCCAGAAAGGGGGCAGCCCTGCCTAATTCCCCTTGATACCGGTATTGGTGCACTTAATCCTCCTCCAGCTTTAACCATCACAAAAACATTTGAATATAACAACTTAATATAAGATATAAAATTCTCTCCAAATCCAAATTGTTTTAAAACCTTAAGAAGATACACATGGTCAACCCGATCGAATGCTTTCTCTTGGTCCAAACAAAGAATACCCAGGTTTAAATTATTAAATTGGTTAAAATCAATTACATCCCTTAATAAAAAGAGATTATCCATGATTGACCTTTTAGGAATGCAATACGTCTGGTCATTTTGAACCAATATCTCTAAATAACACTTTAACCTGTTTGCTAAACATTTTGACAGTATTTTATAGTCCAAACACAATAGAGAAACTGGTCTCCAATTCTTTAGAAGACCTAGATCTCCTTTTTTTTGGAAGCAAAGACAGTACAGCTCTTCGGCAGCTTATAGGAAGTGTTCCACTTATGATGCTTTGAATGAGTACTTCATACAGATCTTGTCCTAATACATCCCAAAAAGCTTGGTAAAACTCAACTGGCAGTCCATCAATTCCCGGGGAACGTCCTCTTGATAACTGTTGCATTGCTGCTGTAATCTCCTGAAAAGTTATTTGACTGTCTAGTAATGTTCTCCCCTCATCCTCCACCTGAGGTAAGTCACTCAGCAAATCAGAAGCACTCTCAACTTCACAGTTCTCAGTGTCATACAGTTCTTTATAAAAGTTAACTGCCAGCTTCTTTATTTCCACCGGGTCTGACGTTATAGTCCCATCAGGCCGTTGAAGATGATATATTTGTTTTTGTTGGGAGCTTTTCTTTTCAAGGTTGAAAAAGAATGATGTAGGAGCGTCCATGTCTTTAATAGAACAGATTCTCGCCCGTACCATTGCTCCTTTCACTTGCTCCTGTAACAACGAGCCGAGTTCTTTCTTTTTCTTATTCAACAGCTCACTCTGCCCAGTTCCATTATTATTAAAAATAATACTTTCCATTCTTTGAATGTCTTTCTCCAAGCTTTTTACTGCAAACTTCACCCTTGATGTATTATGTGAACTGTAATTTTGACAAAATATTCTTATATGTATTTTGCTAACATCCCACCACTGACACATGTTTTCAAAAGAATCTTTCTGCATTTTCCATTTATTCCAAAATAATTTAAAACTATCACAAAATAAGGCATCTTGTAATAATTTAACATTAAAATGCCAAAAATAATTTGGCTTTGTAATTGCCTTCATGTTTAAATCAAATAAAACCAAGTGGTGGTCTGAAAACCCAACAGGTAAAATAACAGCATTCATCACTTTATTATTCCATGTCTTATCAATATAAAATCTGTCTAGTCTTGCCCCACTAACCCTATTCTCAGATGCTTTAACCCATGTATATTGTCTAATTCCTATATTTCTTTTCCTCCAAATATCAATCAAATTAAGCTCTTTTATAATTTTTGATAATACCACACTTGACTCATTATGAGGTTCCTCCCCATTCCTATCAATTATAAAATCGACAGTACAGTTCCAGTCACCTCCCATGATAACACACACCTGATCTCCAATTTTCTGAACAGCATTTTTTAGTTTCATAAAAACCTCCACCCGCTCAGACCCAACATTTGGTGCATAAACATTTATAAGCACAAACACAGTTCCCTTAAATTCTATATGCATTAATAATACTCTTCCCTTTACAACTTCTTCTACAACTAAAATATTTACATTTATATTTTTTGAGAATAATATGGCTACACCAGAACTAAAATTTGTCCCATGGCTCAGCACACATTTTCCCTCCCACCATCTATCCCATTCCGACTCATTATCTATATTAGAATGTGTTTCTTGCAAAAAAACAATATCCACCTTCTTAATTCTAAATAATTCTGACACCATTGCCAACTTATTTCCATCCCTACCCCCATTTATATTTAAGGAGCCTGCTCTCAAAAACTCCATAAAAAGGGAAAGATATAAAAAGGACAGAAATAGAGTGAAAAGACAAAGAATAGCCGACACCCTTTGTGTTTTAATCATTTTGTGAAGCGTTTGCCTTACTCTTTCTTAACTTCGTTAAGATCTTCCTTAACCGAAATCTTTTCTGCTTGCTAAGAACCTCAAGACTAACGTTTCTTTGTAACAAAGTCACCGACACTATAAATTTCCCGATGTCTGGGAAAAAATCTTTGACTTCCACAGTCTTTCCAAAAGTTGTATCAAGAAAGTCATTTATTTCTTGCAGTGTAGGCCTATATGCATCTTCCATGCTTTGTGAACCAATATCTGAAATTTCAGAGAAATTATCATCATCTCCCATTTCAGAATCAGTACACATTTCAACACTGTTAAACACTCCAGAATCGTCAGTTTGAATCATTTCAACATTTACTTTTGCTTTGTTGACATCATCAGTCATCACACTACTTTCCCCTATTCTAGATGCATCATTTTGTCCAATAGAAATCTCGTTTTCATCAACATCATCATTCTGATAATTACTGCCAATCAAATCAACATTGACAACGTTCCTTTCCCCTGTAATCTGAGTTGGTTCTTTCTCATGATTAGTTTCATCAGTATTAATCTGGACATCTTCATTTTTTCCTGAACATCCTCAGCAGCAGCGCTATGTTCAGCTACCTCTTCCTGCCTATCCTGGGCCTTATGTGGGCACGCCATCCTCTTATGCCCAATATCCCCACACTCAAAGCACTTCATGCTACCAGTATTAGCATTAACCACATATGTTTTTCCTTCGTGGCCAACTCTAAACGATACATCCAGCTCTGGCTGATTCAAAAACATAAACACTTGCCTCCTGAAAGACATTACGTGCTTCAAAGCTTCGTTTCTGCATCTCAGTGGAATAGTTCTAATACCACTTGCAAACTTTCCATATCTCGCTAACGCTCTTTCAATTTCATCATTCTGAATGAAAGGGGGAACGTTAGACACGGTTACACGGGTCGTCGGCGTTACCAGCGGTGAAATGGTAAGAAAATCTCCACTTACCACAATTCCTTCGCTTATCAACCGATTTGCCAGTTCTTCCTCCTTTACAAACACCACTACCGCCTTATTCATCCTCGACGCCGAAGAAATATTTTCATATCCGATTAGTTCTCCAACCACCAGTAACACATCCTCCACCGTCACGCCTTGTGCAGGCACACACCTGACGCCGTGACGGAGCGACACAGGTGACACCACCACCTCCGCGGCCGCGGGGCGAGACGCCATCTCAGTGCCGTCACAAAAGTCTCCAAATAAACAAAATCTCTGCTCCCTTAGTCAAAGAAGTATTCCTCTTCTAATACATTTTTATTTACGTGCAGTAGAAAATAGAAATACGAAAAAAACTCCCGTAGCCTACTCCTCATGAAACCCTCACGCACACCCCAAAACGCTCCCAGCATGCACCGAGAGAGAGAGAGAGAGAGAGAGAGAGAGACTGAGAGAGAGACAGAGAGAGAGAGAGAGATGAGAGAGAGAGACACAGAGAAAGAACGAGAGACAGAGAGAGAGAGATGAGAGAGAGAGACACAGAGAAAGAACGAGAGAGAGAGAGAGAGAGAGAGAGAGACTGAGAGAGAGAGAGAGAGAGAGAGACAGAGAGAGAGAGATGAGAGAGAGAGACACCGAGAAAGAACGAGAGACAGAGAGAGAGAGAGAGACACAGAGAAAGAACGAGAGATAGAGAGAGACTGAGAGAGAGAGAGAGAGAGAGAGAGAGAGAGAGAGACTGAGAGAGAGAGAGAGAGAGAGAGAGAGAGAGAGAGAGAGAGAGAGAGAGAGAGAGAGAGAGAGAGAGAGATGAGAGAGAGAGACACCGAGAAAGAACGAGAGAGAGAGAGAGATGAGAAGGTGTGAAGGTGTGTATCCTCGGAAAGATACAGGAAATCCCAAAATCCCACAATCATTCCTGTAATGCAAAATAATGAATTAAATCACAGTGGTAGAATATATTTTTTATGTGTTTATTCTGATTTACATATAATAATAATAATAATGGTATGACTGTCATGAGAATCTAATGAGAATCATCATCACTTTTCAGGTGTAAATGCATAATCTGGCATGAAAATAATGCAAAAATAACAGTAATACTCAGTCTAAGTATAATTTGACATATTGACAAAGTCATAATTCTGAGATTAAAACGTCAAAATTATAACATTAAATCTAATTTGACATTATACGTATGTCATAATTATTACTTTGTGTGACACATTCAAATTTTTATGTCATAATATTTTACTTTTTAAGTCAGAATTTCAACTTAATCTCATAATTATGAATTTTTAATTCATCATTTCAATTTAGTGTCAGTATTTCAATAAAAATTTTAACTTTGGATGCCAATTTGAACATTTTTAGTCAAAATTATGACTGTTTTGAAGTTGATTTTGACTTTTTATGTCAGAATTCTGAGTTAACCTTGTAGTAAATCCTCATGTAATTATGATTTTTTAGGAATGTTTTATTTCTGCAGCTCAGGTACTGATAGTGTTTAAGTTTCAGTTTGAATATCATATATAATTTACCTCAGATCTTTACTTAAAGGAAACATGTTCAAACAGTGAACTATATGTGAACAAACATGGTATTCATGAGAAAGATTGTATCTGTCACAGAGGAGGTATTTTAAATAATGTTCAAAAGGTTTAATTATTTATTAATTTTAGTATGTACTAAAGCTGTCAGTTTTGCAGAGAATAAACAGTGTTTATATTTACAAACTCTAAACTAAACATATTTATTCTGTTGCGATCAGATAAATCACACATTTATTCAGTGAAATGTCGAACTGAAATTAAAGCTGATTTGTGTATGTAAATCACGTGTCCTAAACCAGTGATTTTATTAAGTAATAGTTTTATTCAAAAATCTCTCCTCAAACAGTATTTATCAAACCGACAGTCAGAGAATCTCCATCCATATTAAACACTAAAATCATTACATCATATAAACAAGTTAAAATAAGGCCTGTTGTAGCACCAAGATTACGAAACATTCAAACAAACAAATACAAAAATACATCATCATCTCTCAAACAAACAGTACAAAATAAATGTGAATCTCTGTGAGGTCTGGATGTGTGTAATCATGTCACATGATCTCCCTTCAAGCACAACTTCCTGTTCTCAGAGAATCAGACAAACGCGAGCACCTGAAGGACTGATGTATAAATATGTAAGTCTTTTCTGGACTAGCCGTTGAAGCAGACCTTCCCCACGCTGAAGCCGAACTTCTGCCTGGCGTTCCCGAAGTCTGTGACGGCCACATCCATGAGCGGCAGAGCGTCCGAGTGAGGAGAGTCCACCTCCAGAACGGTCCGGTCCTGCCCCGAACGCCACTACAGGCAGAACAACACCCCACGGGGGGACGTCACATGACAGAGGCAACTGTGTTCAGTGAGTTATGTGAACTGATTCAGAATTCAATGAGTAATTTATGTGAACTGATTCAGGATTCACTGACTTGTTCATATGGATTGATTTAGGATTCACTGAGTCGCTTATATGGATTGATTCAGGAGTCACTAAGGCTGAATCCGAAATCGCTCCCTATACCCTCAAATAGGGCGTTATTATTTGAAGGGACAGCCATTAGTAGTGGTGTCCGAAACCATAGTGGACATTATCGAGTATACTCATTCTATCCCACAATGCACCGCAGTAACGCTCAACGGCTGTCCGAATTCGCTCACTCCTTTTCATTTACTCCTTCAAGTGAACAGTATTAGTGGACTAACGTAGGGAATAGTGAATGAGGGTTTAGGGGGTGATTTCCGATTCAGCCTAAGTTTTGATTCAGCCTATGGATTGATTCAAGATTCATTGAGTTGTTCATATGGATTGATTCAAGATTCATTGAGTTGTTCATATGGATTGATTCTGAGTCGTTCACAGTGAGACGGGGCGAGTGTGTACCTGACAGCCGTCGTGCGTGGGCTGGATGTAGTGTGTGTTCTGCCGCGTCAGCTCCTCCCCGTGTCCGCCTCTGAAGCGCAGTGCGTGTGTGTAGCTGAGGGAGGCGCTGTCGAGCCAGCCGGCCGAGTTCTGGCACACGTATGTGAAGCTCTGGTGGGCCGTGGCGCTCAGGAGCTTCAGGAAACCCAGCTGAACCACATGAATGGGGTTTCCGTCCACATCCACATACGAAAACTACACGAGGCAGACAGACCGAGTGTGAATGAAGGGACAGAGGCTAAAGATAACACAACAACACAATAATGAATGACCTGTGAGCCTTTCTTGAACTGGCTGAACCAGGTTCCTGGTTTCTCTTTGCTCCATGAAGCCATTTTGACCTGTGCACAATAAACATCATTCACACGTCACTTTATGTCTGATGACACATGGCAGGTATAAAAGCTTAAGGTATTCATCTAAACCAATGCTTCTGCTGTAGAAGGACAGGTTTACATCATGACTTCATCTGAACTCTATTATTTTCCAGGTGTAGTGTGATTAAAGATCTCACCGACTGAATGCTGCTGTGTGGCTGGAGACACGTTTCACCTTCTGCTGTGAAGTTGCAGAACACCTTAAACGCGTCTCTATGGCAACCCTGGTTGGGGTCAATCCAGTAAACACCTGAGGTCAGAAGTCATACAGAGAAATCAGGATCGGACTGAGAACGCAACACTAGAATGTGAAAAACGTTCTCCAGCACTGGATCAAGTGCGGACTGGATCCCCGTACCGTCGGGATACTCGGGGTGGCACATCCACAGCTCTTTGCAGGTGCGGGCGGGACTGTGGAAGGTTCCCAGGGGAGTTCGGAGTCCCTCCACATCAGTCCTCATGGACGACAGAGACGCGAACACCTCCTCCATGTCCTTCTCCTCCCCCTGAGCCTCCTCGCCCTGCATCTCTCCGTCCTCCACAGCGGCTCCGTCCACTTCCGAATGTCTCCTCCTCTTCCCTCGGCCGTCCAGTCCCGGAGGAGCCACCATTCCCACCGCAGGAGAACCCTGGACAGAGGCGCTTGTTCTGTTAAATCTCCTTCTGGCATTTATTCATCCTAAAAACATGAGGACTGGAGACTCACCGGGGGTCCTGGGGGTCCAGCAGGACCGGTATCTCCTCTGGGTCCAATAGGGCCCTTAAACAAAGCACATCATTCACATTATTCAGTATCCACTAGTGTTCATGAGCTTTCCAGACCCTTCACCCTCTCTGTTCCAGTGTGGTGGAATGAGCTCTGTGACGAATTACTTTTGTTCCTTTATTTTAAGTTGCTTTGAATAGCCACGTTTCCACTGTCAAGCCAGTGTGAGCAGGGCTTTAAGCGGGCGGGCGGGGCTAATAGCCTCGGGTCTGGAGCACCGGGCCCAAAACCTGCTGTGTTTCCACTGTCGGGCTCTGCAGCGCTTCACTAAAACACACCCGTAACACGCCTGTCTGCAACAGCGTCACACAAACCCATCATTTCACCAACGAATAGAAGTTTTATCAGAAAACTAATCAGAAAGAAATCAATGGAAACTTGGAGATCGCAAAACGAACATGATAAATGGGCCACATTTATCATGTTCGTTTTGCGATCTCCAAGTTTCCATTGATTTCTTTCTGATTAGTTTTCTGATGAAACTTCTATTTGGTATTTTTGTTGGTATTTTTGTTCCTTTGGTATTTTAGTTGTTTAATTAAAGATTTAAAACTCAAGCATGGATGTTTTACCACAGGTTTACAATAAAAGTGACACATTGATCATAATGAATTAATTTGTCAAGATTGCACATTAGTCACACATAGATAAAGTGGTATTTAACATTAAATCACAAAAGAAAGAAGAGACACTTAAGTCCTCAGAATTAAGTACTCAGCCGCGTCTGTTTCAGTTTAGTTACAAAGCCTGTGTTTGCATCACATTTAGAAAGAATGATCATTTCTACAAAGATGCCACCAAAACTACGACCTAAGGAGCAGATAGTATATATCAGACAGTCCGGTATAAAGAGACGAGACGTACTGACAGATCAAATAAATACATGATTGTGAAAGCCTATATGATTTATCTGATTTCTTCAAGCGGTCGTGTTTACCATGTTTACTGTTGTAATGGTTAGCGCACATAGGGCCCTATTTTAACGATCTAAAACGCAAGTGTCAAAGCGCAAGTAACTTTGTGGGCGGATCCCGGCGCTGTTGCTATTTTCCCGGCGGGATAAATGCCTCTTACGCTCGACGCAAATCTAAAAGGGGTTGGTCTGAAGTAGCTTCATTATTCATAGGTGTGGTTTGGGCGTAATGGAAACAAACTAATAAGAGCGTCATCTCACATTCCCTTTAAGAGCATGATGAACGAGGTGCGCTTGTTCCATGGCGCAATACTATTATAACGGCGCATTGACCAGCGCGCTTCAGAATCGGTTCACAGCCGAGGAGATCGATGTTCTCGTCAGGGCCGTAAAAGAAAGAGAAGTGACATTGGCGATGGGACAAACCCACCCAAATTAGCTCCGGTTAAACATGCATATAATAATTTGGGTAAATGTGTAAGCTTTATGCCTATTTTTCCTATCGTCATGAACACAACAATGATTTCCCTCGTGTTTAAATATTTTTCCTTATAATAATGTATCATTTGCAAAAAGGAAAATGCATCTGTGTAGATGAGAGAATCATCCACAGTGTTTGCGGGTTGTTCACACTCTGTATTATGGCCAAGCATGCGCGCTTAAAATAGCATGTACGACACGCAACGCGCCACTGACTTTAGACGAGGTTTTTTCTATTCAGTGGCGCAATTGTTTTCTGGAACAGCAAAATAGCATGAGGGAAAGTTTGCGCCGGAGAACTCAGTCGCATGCTAACACTCTTATGCAAATAGATGTCAAAACATGATCAGAGCGAAATCACACAAATTAGATGAAATGCGGTCACCTGGCTTCCTTTAGATCCTTTCTGTCCCATGGATCCCTGAAACACAGTGATACAGACAGAAGCTGTGACACCAGAACAAACCCGAACGCATACACAACACCCTGATGGGTCTGAAGATTAGACTTACAGACAGTCCCGGTGGTCCTGGTGGTCCATTGAGTCCTGGAGGTCCAACTGGACCCTGTCAGCAGAGACACAGTGAAATCATCTTCTTGTATGCGTTTGTGAATGTGTGTATGTTAGTGTGTGTGTTCACCTCTTCTCCTTTGGCTCCCTGCGGCCCCTGGTTTCCCGGCAGTCCTCGATCACCTTTCTCTCCGAACTCACCCGGCGGCCCAATCAAACCAATCAGACCGCCATGACCCTGAAGCACACACACACACACACACACACACACAGATATACTCACGTGTATTTCCAGTGTGTGTGTGTGTGTGTGAGATGACGTACCTTCTCTCCTTTCCTGCCCGGGTCTCCCTTCAGTCCTGCCAGTCCAGCGGGGCCCTGTACACGTGCAATGACATCATCAGTCTGACATCATATTAAAGATCAGCGCATGAGGAGTGATTAATGACGCCTTACCATCGGCCCCGGGGGTCCCGATTGACCTGGGGGTCCGTTCAGCCCTTGTTCTCCCTACAGCAGAGAGAGAGAATGTGAACATGCATTTAGATAATAGATATTACTGGATTATAAGGCTATTTATACACTCATGACTTCATTACATGTTCCTCACGTGGGTTTGAGTAGAGAAAGTTTAATATGAGTCTGTAGAAAACCATTAACAAATGTAGGAAAGAAGCTCACCGCTGGTCCAGGGATTCCCGGAAGCCCCTGAGGTCCGGCCTTCCCAGAGTTCCCCTGACCGCCCACCGGCCCCGGCTTTCCCATGAGGCCCTCGTACCCCGGAGCTCCCTGAACACGGACACAGATCCAGTGTCAACAATTCAAGCGAACGTGAAGGACAGCAGGAGGACCATTACATCCTCTCAGATCTCAGTCAAGAGTTTACTACAGCTGAGTGTTTGCTTCTGTTTTCAGTTAAACAGTGTCCCGTAAGCCCTGAATTAATAACGGTTTTTACAACGGAAGTGAATCAATCAAAAAACTAACTTTAGCTGGACAATAACTTATTCTAGAGCTGCTGTAAAACCAAAACAATATAAATTCTATTAATTTGCTATTATCACTGTAAAGCTGCTTTGAAACAATCCATATTGTTAAAAGCGCTGTATAAATGAAGGTGACTTGACTTGACTTAAGTTTCGTACTCAGGGATTCCCTCCTGATTCAACATGATTTCTGACTTTTAAAAAAAATTTTTTTTTAAATTGTGATAGGATAGTATAGAGGTGGGAGAGAGAGAGAGAGAGAGAGAGAGAGAGCGGGATCGGGGAAAGGTCCACAAGCCAGGATTCGGGCCCTAAGCACAACAGCGCTATATGCCGGTGCTGCCCACGAGGCTATCGGCGCCGACCAACACACTCAACTGGGAGAAATCCACAGACGGGGGCCGACAGTGCAGAACACACCACAAAAACACTGACCCTGGCCGGCAGCCGACTGCTGGTTTAGTGTGTCACTGCCATACACCACTGGACCAATGAGATCTCAGTGTGGGCGGAGCTTACCCAGTGTGACAGAAGCTGTGAATGAAGCCTCAGTGATTTATCCTCTAGTTCAGATGCAGTGTGTCTGAGTTTCTGACTGACTCACCTTGTCTCCTTTCAGGCCCGGCCGCCCCTCTTTCCCAGCAGGACCCAAGTGACCCTAAACGAGGATACACACACATATAAACACGCAAAGCTCCACAAGTACACAAACACAGTTGGATCATGTAGTGCTTGAGCTGATCGATCACAAACACACACTCACCCTGCGTCCCGGTCTTCCCGGAGGTCCCGGTTCTCCGGAGGCTCCTGGCGGGCCCTAATCCCCAGAGCAATGAGTGAAACCAGAGTTATTATCATTAACTAAAACTATCTGAAACTTATTTGACATAAATATAAAACAGACTCACAGATTTCCCAGGATCCCCGTGATCTCC
Organism: Tiaroga cobitis; assembly: GCA_030578255.1. NCBI lineage: Eukaryota > Metazoa > Chordata > Actinopteri > Cypriniformes > Leuciscidae > Tiaroga > Tiaroga cobitis. The sequence goes on from CM060591.1 coordinate 56,970,345, forward strand.
TTTCGATCCCGCACTGCCGTCGATCCCCTGTGAGGACAGACGAGATGTTTCATCATCGCTGATCACAGTGCGCTTGACTGACGTCACTGGAGATACTCACGTTAACCCCCGCCTCTCCAGGAGCGCCCAAATCTCCAGGGAAACCGATCGGACCCTGGAGGAAACAGAGAGAGGGTTCGTCAGCAGACGATACACTGCAAAATAGAGTTTCTAAATCCGTGTTCTGGTCGTGTTTTCCAGTACAAATATTCTTAAAGTCACCAGGAAATTGAAATTGACCATTTTAATGGAATATTGCAGTGTTTATTCTAAATTATGTATCAGTGCACATCATTATTGTGTTAATATTGTTGAATGAGAATCAGTTCCTCGTGCAGCATCTCTTCTCTGATGATGTGGGCGGGGCTATAACCTGTCACTCACATGAGATCAGCCAATAGCAAACCACAACCATCCAATCAATTCCTCACAGACACAGTCAAGCCCCGCCCACATGTGTTCTTGTCGCAGAAGCGTTTCACTCGGATATACGACACAATAGAGGAGAGAAGACCAGCGCTGCTACCGTTTCAGGCCGACTTTAAAACAAGACACATTTGTGAAAATCACTAGATATTTTTCTGAGCAATTGCTGAGCTGGTGTGAGTGAGTGGAGGCGGGGCTAATTTGCATATTCATTGAACCGCGTATACTAAATGAGGCAAGGCTTTCGAGTAACATTTAAGATATTGTAAGGCATGAAGAAATTATTTTCAAGAAAAAAAAACATTTAAATATGTAATTTTGGTGATTAAAGATGAGTTTTAAGAGATAAAATGATTGACTACAGGGAGACTCGTAGATGGTTAGATATTTGTGTAATGGAAAACAAGAGAAATACTGAGGAAGAACATAATTTTTTGCACACACACACACACACACACACACACACACTGACCGCATTGCCTTTCGCTCCGTCTTCTCCAGATGCTCCTCTGGCTCCTGGTGAACCTGCCGCTCCGGGGGGCCCCGTGTCTCCTTTCTCTCCCTGCTCGCCCTTCTCCCCCTGACAACACACACACACACACACACACACGTGTTGGTGCAGAGATGAAGGAAGTGATGCGCGTCACACAGGATATTCAGAGGAGAGAAGGACTCACTGCGCTGCCAGAAACACCAACAGCTCCAGGATCGCCTGACTCGCCATCTTCACCCTGTCAATCATCATCATAAACATCATCATCATCATCATCATCACAAACATCATCACCATCAGCTCACGTTTAACTGCAACGAACCTTCTCACCCACTCCACCAGGCTGACCACGAACACCAGGACGACCAGGAGGACCCTGAAACACAAAGTGTGTGTGTGTGTGTGTGTGAGAGTGTGTGTGTTTGCGTGTGTGTTGTAAACCAAGTGGTTACCAAACGTTTTTCAGCTGAACCCTTTTTGAGCTAAAATATTGACTTGAAGTCCCCCTGAGACTGTAAGTTAATATTTCAATAATTTAACAGCACATTCACATGCTCACGATTCTCTGATGTCAGATAATGGTCACATGACATGCAGGTAGACAAATACAATATTTCATCTTTTTTAGTGAGGGTTTCATTTTAATTATTTTTTTTTAAAAATATTAACTTATTTTAATTGTACTTTTGTATTGTTTTGATTAATTATTAGCTTTTGATTAAATCATGGCTTCAGAAAGTGAAGGTGTGTGTGTGTGTACCTGTCCACCAGAGGGCCCTTGAGCTCCTCTGGGCCCGAACTGACCAGGAGGACCCTGGAAACACACAAACACACACACTCTGAGTCACAGTACATAGAGATTAATAAACATGATCATAACTGACAGATGAATCGATGAGCTCACCATCAGACCAGCGTTCCCGCTCTCTCCTTTCTCTCCGGGAGGACCGGGCATTCCCTACACACACACACACACACACACACACACACACACACACCTGTATTATATGATTATATCATAATCTGTACTGGAGGAGGGACAGTGAATGATCATGTACCTGTAGTCCCCCGGGGCCCCTGGAGCCCTTGAATCCTCTCAAGCCCTCGTCTCCCTTCTCTCCGTACATGCCCTGCTGTCCTGGAGGACCGGTCTCGCCATCCACACCCTGACACACACACACACACACACACTCGATCACACACACACTCTCTGAACAAAGCAATGGAGTTCCTCCTCAAACACACTCACCGGTGCTCCCGGCTGGCCCTCGGGCCCCTGAGTGCCGGCTGGACCTGCGGGCCCCTGAGAGCAGAACAAGCTGGTCATTAGTAGCAGTGTGTGTGTGTGTGTGTGTGTGTGTGTGTTTCAGTATTTCAGCCACTCACTGATTCTCCTTTGTCTCCTTTACTGCCTTTCTGTCCTGGAGCTCCTGTTTCCCCCTGACAAACACACAAACACACACAAACACACACAAACACACCAAAGTTAAACCATCAAGCAATGAATAAATATAGATTTGGAAAACATGAGCAGTGTTTGCCTGTATAACACAATGGCACAATGTTAGGGTGTTCTGGGTGCTTTCTTCCTGTCTGGTGTGTATGGAAGTTAATTAATGCCAAATGTTTTTACCGTTTGCTTCATTTCTGTAAATCAGTTTTTATGAATGAATGACTCTCTCTGCCGTTGCTCTAGTGTTCGTCCAGCCGCTTGCACCCCCTGCTGGTGAGGTCGACTAACACCAGATGGAGATTATTAATCGTAATCTACTGCTATTCCTGCAGTCTCCGGATTTCAAATGTTGAATTTTCTGTCGAATTTGAATCACTGAATTTGTGGAAGCCAATTTGTAAAATTGACTGAAAATTGCCTGTCGAATATTATACGTTGTATTTTAAAACAGAATGAATATTTTGGAAGTGAAATCTAAAAAGTGAATTTGGATTATTGAATTTTAAATAATGAAAATGTGAGTGAATTTTTTATATATTCATAATATAATATTTTTTATAATATTCTATATTCTATAGTATTCTATAATATTTTATATAATTTTTTATAATATTCACAGCTTAAATATATAACCATGTTGAATTTCAGCCCATAAAAATGCAAGCCCTAAAAATACAATGCATTAAAATTGCAAGCACGGTTACATATATTTTTTTCAATTAGTGCAATTCAACAAGCTTTTTTGTTTCTAAAACATTTGGCATTATTGTACTTCCACAGGCGTGTTCTTCTGGTCTAAAGATGTGTCTCGGGTTCCTCCTTCAATGTGCGTCTGTGGAGTTTCAGCTCATTTAGTATATACACTGGACTTGAGCTCTATAGGTACAGTATTGGTGGGGGGGGGGCACTACCATATCTCGACACCTGGTGGCGCTAGAGCTCCTAAACCAAGCGCAATCGACTGCCCGCCTCCCAATTAGTATATATACCAAGTTTCAGCTCTCTATGACCTACAGAACCTGAGATAATGGGGGGGGGGGGGGGGGGGGGGGGGGGCGGGGGTGTAAGGAGGGCAATCTTCGTATTTATCCCTATAACCCTAACCCATTTTAGGAGCCTGGGTTCAGAGTCAAGCCCACAGTCAATTCCTCCACGGGCTTTGGGCTTTATTCATCCCCAGGAGAGGTGCTCGCCGCCTGAGATGCACTTTCAGAAAATCAGCCTCTTTTCCTGGAGGTTTCACACCAGGGTGGAGATTGAACTCTCTCCCCAGCAAGAGTGCACCCTCCTCAGCTTGGGTTACTGCCTTGAAGGCCCTGGAGGTTTGGACCCACTGCAACTTTTTGGACTTTGTCATTTTTACAACTAGTGCTATAGTGATGATTGACTTCACTAACAATACAACAAAAAGTCCATTCTAGATTACAAACATCATCTCTACTAAGCACACATGAACATCACCTTATCTCCATCCTCTCCAGGGGGTCCTGGAGGGCCGCCGGCTCCTGGCAATCCCACCGGCCCCTGCTCACCATCCTGTCCCGCGGGTCCAATCAGACCCTTCTCTCCCTGTACACAAACACACCGTTACACACACACACAGGTCACTGGCTGAGATTTATCACCACATGTGCGTAGGGGCGTGTCTTACTGGCTCTCCCTTCTCTCCCATTGGTCCAGGCCCACCGATGGTTCCAGGTCGACCAGGCTGACCAATGGCACCAGCCAATCCAGAGGGGCCCCTTTCCCCTGTGGGCCCCTGGGAAGAGACACACATATTTGTGAATTAATAAGTTAATATACTTACTATCTACATACATACAGTCAAACCAAAAAATTATTCAGACACCAGATATAATTTTTGATTTTTTTACTAGTGTGTGCAGGACACTATAGTTCATTTCTGTAAGTGAGGAGAGCAAAATAAAGTAAACTGTGACATTATACCCAAATATTCTTCATACAGAGACTACCAGTGACATTAATTCAACTTTGGGACCAAAACTGATTCCTCCACTTTGAGCTGATCATGTTTTGCTGAAGTGTGTTTTCTGTAATTGCTAATGCTCTTTTTACACACACACTGAACAACATGAAGCATTGCTTGGTCACTGGTTGAGCTAAACTGGTATTATCTAATTGTGTAGTTAAATTTAACAGCTGACAGATATTCAACATAATTCATGTGTGAGAGTCTAACAGAAGGACGGACAAAACCAGTCAAATATCCACTGATCTGAGAACTCTGAGTTCTGCTCATATTTATTACCATTTTCTAAACTATAGCGAATAAACTGAGATAATGTGAGAAATGTTGAAGGTGTCTGAATAAGTTTTGGTTTGACTGTACATATAACAGAATGTGAAAAATCTCTGTGTTTTTGTGAGATTGCAGAATGAGGTCACATACAGAAGGTCCAGGGGGCCCGATCGGCCCCGCCCCGCCCTTTAATCCAACCGGCCCCTAAACAAGAGAGCACAGGTCACATGACAACACTGGCCAATCAGCAGCAGACCAATTGACCTATCGGTAAGCCCCGCACCCCTAAGTTGCTGTTGCTATCTCTGACAAACAAAAGAAGTTGCTAACTGTCTTGACATTGACAACCAGAAAATGAAGGTTTTCATCTTCACTGGGATTGGGGTTGAGTCCTCAGGGAACCAGGTTACGGCGCCCACATCACTGATGTTATCAATAAACCGGCTTCAGTCGTATAGCGCAGATAATTGGTCCGTTCGTGGAAATCTTATCACACTTTTGAAACGCGCTGGTGAACGCGTGACTCAACACATGAGTGCCCATCCTCTCAGGATCCTGGAACCAGTGTTACAAGAACCCAACGCACATCGCTTTACCATTTCTGTAGCATAAACACCATAAAACTGATGAGCGCTTCGGATCTTCCAATGTTTCTCTATGGCGCTGAAACCTAAAGATGTCCGAGTTCCCCGTGCATCTGATACTCGACTGCCATTGGTTCATCTGCGTTCGAGGGGAGGGGCTACCGATAGGTCAATTGAGGTCATATGGCAACATAAAGAATCACTGGCAACAATCGTAAAACAGGCGGATACAGTATTGTTACCATGGCACCCGGCGCTCCACGACTACCGCGGAAACCCTTCAGACCCGCTGGACCGCTCTTTCCTGAAGTACCCGAGCCTCCAGGGTCGCCCTGAGGACCGAACACATGCATGTTATGAAGAGATGATGACAGAAATGAAAGGAAGGCGCAGACAGAAGGAAGTGTATGGGAGTAAAATAATCTCAAATGTTTTTGAAACAAAAGGCATGTTGAATTGCACCAATTGAAAAAAAAAATGCATTGCGTTAACCATGCTTGCATTTTAATCCATTGTATTTTTAAGGCTTGCATTTTTATGGGCTGAAATTCAACATGGTTGAATATTTAAGCTGTGAATATTTCAATTAAAAACATTTCAAACACATTTTCAATATTAAACATTCAATAATCCATATTCACCTTTCATATTTCACTTCCAAAATTTCTGTTTAAAAATACAACCTATAATATTCAACAGGCAATTTCGGTCCATTTTATTTCGCCTTGAAAATTCGCTTCCACAAATTCAGTGGTTCAAATTCGACAGTAAATTCAACGTCGACATCCAGGAACTGCAGGAAAAGCAGTAGATTACCGATCATAATCTCCATCTGCTGTAGTCGGCTTTACCAGCAGAGGGTGCACGCGCGTGTTGACAAGCACCAAAGCAACAGGAGAGGCCTTCACAAAACGTCATTTGCTGAAATGGACAGAGCGATGAGTACGAGTTATAATTTATATGTGTGTGGAAAAGGTTGATTAAGACACAAAACACACGAGCGTTTACTCAAGTGTCTTATGAGACTTATTTTTACCCCCGTGCAAAGTAAGGTGATTTGTCCACTGCAAAACTAAATTCTCTCGCCGTTGGCATTGATATTAAGTTTTAGTAAAACAACTGGAGATTATGATCGGTAATCTACTGCTTTTCCTGCAGTTCCTGGATGTCGACGTTGAATTTACTGTCGAATTTGAACCACTGAATTTGTGGAAGCGAATTTTCAAGGCGAAATAAAATGGACCGAAATTGCCTGTTGAATATTATAGGTTGTATTTTTAAACAGTTTGAAAATGTTGGAAGTGAAATATGAAAGGTGAATATGGATTATTTAATTTTTAATATTGAAAATGTGTTTGAAATGTTTTTAATTGAAATATTCACAGCTTAAATATTCAACCATGTTGAATTTCAGCCCATAAAAATGTAAGCCTTAAAAATACAATGGATTAAAATGCAAGCATGGTTAACGCAATGCATATTTTTTTTCAATTGGTGCAATTCAACATGCTTTTTGTTTCAAAAACATTTGACATTATTTTACTTCCATAGAAGTGTCATCGTTGATGAGGACGATTGTCGCACCTTTGCTCCCTCTTTCCCAGCGGCTCCAGGTAAACCTTGCTCTCCGGCTGGTCCCGCGGAGCCCGGGTGTCCTCTCTCTCCCATCGGTCCGGTTTCTCCTGTATTACCCTGGAAACAAAGTCACAGCCGGAGGGAACGACAGCTGTGGTCATTAGTTTAAACAAAAAACAAAAACCAAGAATACACCCAGTTATGAAGACTTCTTAAAAGATCCCTGATCGATGCACTCACCTGCGGCCCAACGACACCGGATGGTCCCGGAGGACCCGTCTTTCCTTGGAAACCCTGTCGGCAAACACCAGATGAACAACACACCATCAAAACCAGGGTTAGCGATCGGACACTTGTTATTAAATACAGATTTTTGATTCCTGTGTGTGAATTTAAAACGAATAAACTGTTGGTTATGTCTTAAGTGATCCTAAACGCATGTGTAACAGTATATCAGATCCTGCATTCGGTCTTAAAGTGACAGTAGCCTAATAAACCTGCTGCCGTCAGTGTTATTACTGTTAATCAGAGAACACAAGAAACTCACTGCTCTTGACTGAATAACTCCAGTAGCTTTAACAAGAATTCATCTATATTTTATTTATAAAACGAAAACCATGCAGTGTTATTTTACATTTGATTTACATTTCTTCAGTTGTATTTATTTGTGCTAATTTGCTTGTTGTTCTTATTGTGTTACTGACTGTTGTCTTTAAAAATGTGTGAAATTTATATTAGTCTAGTTTATTAGTTAGTTGTTCTTTAGGCTGCGGATCCTTGTGTATCGTGGTATTCAGCTGCAACACAATAGTTTGCAAAAAGACATAAGAAATATATATATTTTTTTTTACCATATTGGAATCGAAACTAGGAATCAATAAGAATCGGAATCGCTTAAATTTAAATGCTAAATTCCCAACCCAAATCAAAACAGCAAACAGAAGCAAATAAAGGCCACATAATTTGTAATAATTTGAATGTACGTTTTCATTAACGTGTGAGTATATTGTTGATACATTTAATATTTGATCAAACTGAATTAAAGATTATAGTTTGACTGGTTTAATGGAACAAAACCACAGTCTTCATTTGTAAAGATTTTCATGATGTAGAAAACGAGTGAGAATCATACACTTTTGTTGGCCACAAAGCATATTTTCTGCAATCATCCGCAAGCCAATGGAAAAATCCAACTGGGATTTTAGTCGAAGGGACCAATGTGGGCTGGCCTACTAAAATACATCATGGCTGAATCCCAAATCGCCCCCTAAACCCTCATTCACTATTCCCTACGTTAGTCCAATAATACTGTTCACTTGAAGGAGTGATTGAAAAAGAGCGATTGAATTCGTTCAGCCGTTAAGCGTGCATCGCTTGTGCACTCATTATTGCGGTGCATTGTGGGATAGAATGAGTGCACTCAATAAAGTCCACTATGGTTTCACCACTACATATGCCCGTCCCCTCAGATGACGCCCTGTTTGAGGGTATAGGGGGCGATTTCGGACTCAGCCCATGACCTCTCTGGTTCCACAAGCCTGAGTGCAGACTCACCGGCTCCCCCCGCTGGCCTGGATGACCCGGCAGCCCGTCCTTCCCACCAGGCCCCTGCAAACAGCACATGTTGAGAATACTGTACGTGTCGTATCATCATATGAGGTGAAGAGGAGGGTCACTCACGTTGGGTCCTTTGGGGCCCATCTCACCTACACGGCCATTAGGTCCTTGTGGTCCCTGCAGTATTCGAGCACATGCATTAATCAAGTCACATGATCAATGACACTCAATTACTTGCATTTGATTAATTTGATTAAATTAATTTCCAGGTTTCAGTCCAGTTTGGACATTTGAACATGTGTGTGACGCTATCTTACTCTCTCTCCTGAGGGCCCTGGGGGGCCGTCGTGTCCCGAAGACCCCTACAACAGAGATGTTCGTCCCTTTACAGTCATTTCAACACAATAATATGAGCAGTGCATCAGAATAGACTCATAATCACAGTGATGACGGTAACACAGACAAGTGTTTGGCTTCAGCTCATTATTATGTTGTATTATAGATCTGATATGACCTCTGACCTTGTCTCCTGATTTCCCAGTGGGTCCTCTTGCACCCCTCCCTCCTCGAGCACCCTGATAACACACACACACACACACATTGGTTGTGGCTAAAGCTGGATGCTGATGATGCTCAGTGTGGCCGGAGACACTCACATTGGGCCCCCTCTGACCCGCGGCCCCTGCAGGACCCGGTGGACCCTGAGGAACACAGTACACTCACATCAGCGCACATTTACACACTTAAGTGTTTTATGAAGTGTTTTTAAGATAGCGATGTTGTCAGTGACCTTCTTCCCCTTCTCTCCCGGGACGCCGACAGCGCCAGGAAACCCGTCCGCACCCTGAGGAGAGAGCAGCACAACACCAGCGGTTACTCTCACACACACACACACACACACACACAGCTGACCTCTGCTCTGCTCACCTTCAGGCCCTGCCGTCCCGGGTAACCTGGCAAACCGGGAACGCCCAGCTTTCCCTGCGAGGAGAGAAATCAGAAGGGAAAGATGAGGGAAAAAAGACTATATCAGAGTGCAAAAAGAGTGCTTGATACAATATAATTTTTTATTACAACTTTTAATTCTGGAATCAAAAACTTGAGGTCAGGAATCGGATATTTGTTATAAAATCAAAATTTCGATCCCTCTTATGGACTCCTCTGAGTACTTCAGTGTGAGTGTAAAGCGTTGGAGCGAGAGACAGTGTGTGTTCGTGTGTATCAGTGTATTGGACTTGTGCAGCTCTTAAAGTGACAGCGCTAATATTCCTGCCGTCTCTATAATCACACTAATCACACAACACAAGACTGAGACTCGTTCTTCACTGAATAACTTCTGTAACTATATTTTTAATGTATATTTTATTTATAAAGTACAGTGTATAAAGTACTAACCGATCCCCGACCCTACTCACAACTGATATTGGATATGAAGAACACATGTACACCAAACATCACCACACACCTCACTTCCCCTGCACCGCATTCAGATGTGTATACTGTTATTTCTGTATATTGTTAATTGTTCATATATTGTGTAGTTATAGTGCCATGTTCAGAATTCCCCGTCGGTACACTTGTGTATGTGTGACAATAAAGAGAATAATAATAATAATATTGATGATGATGTTGTATCAGACTACTTCACCTTTTCCCCAGCGATGCCCGAGGGTCCGGATTCACCCAGGGGGCCGCCCTGTCCTTTGGGGCCCTCGGGGCCGTCCTCCCCACGCATCCCGGGGGCGCCGGAGTCTCCCTGACACACACACACACAGGGTAACAGCATGTGTGTATGTGCATGAGTTTGTGTGTGTATGTGTGTGAGTTTGTGTTTCATTAATGTGTATGTGCATGAGTTTGTGTGTGTATGTGTGTGAGTTTGTGTTTCATTAGTGTGTGAGTTTGTGTTTCATTAGTGTGTTTGTGTGTGAGTTTGTGTGTTTCATTAGTGTGTTTGTGTGTGAGTTTGTGTGTTTCATTTGTGTGTTTGTGTTATTACATTGTCTCCTTTAGAACCCATTTCTCCTTTTGCTCCTGGGAAACCGTCTTCACCCTGAACACACACACACACACACACATAACAATCCATCAACATATGATGAAAGACACGCGTTCCCCCGCAGAACACACTTCACATGCTCCAGAAACCTCTGGAAAACATCTGAACATCTGAACGGGAACATTGAGCTGTGATGATGTCGGGACATGTGATGATGTCAGATATAATCTGATGTCTAAAGATGTCTGATAAAGGTGATTTATGGAGACGTGCTGAAGTCTGGGGTGTTATGATATTAAGTCTGGGGTGTTATGATATTAAGTCTGGGAGTGTTATGATATTAAGTCTGGGAGTGTTATGATATTAAGTCTGGGGGTGTTATGATATTAAGTCTGGGAGTGTTATGATATTAAGTCTGGGAGTGTTATGATATTAAGTCTGGGGGTGTTATGATATTAAGTCTGGGAGTGTTATGATATTAAGTCTGGGAGTGTTATGATATTAAGTCTGGGGGTGTTATGATATTAAGTCTGGGAGTGTTATGATATTAAGTCTGGGGTGTTATGATATTAAGTCTGGGGGTGTTATGATATTAAGTCTGGGAGTGTTATGATATTAAGTCTGGGAGTGTTATGATATTAAGTCTGGGGGTGTTATGATATTAAGTCTGGGAGTGTTATGATATTAAGTCTGGGAGTGTTATGATATTAAGTCTGGGAGTGTTATGATATTAAGTCTGGGAGTGTTATGATATTAAGTCTGGGAGTGTTATGATATTAAGTCTGGGAGTGTTATGATATTAAGTCTGGGGTGTTATGATATTAAGTCTGGGAGTGTTATGATATTAAGTCTGGGGGTGTTATGATATTAAGTCTGGGGGTGTTATGATATTAAGTCTGGGAGTGTTATGATATTAAGTCTGGGAGTGTTATGATATTAAGTCTGGGGGTGTTATGATATTAAGTCTGGGAGTGTTATGATATTAAGTCTGGGAGTGTTATGATATTAAGTCTGGGGGTGTTATGATATTAAGTCTGGGGGTGTTATGATATTAAGTCTGGGAGTGTTATGATATTAAGTCTGGGAGTGTTATGATATTAAGTCTGGGGTGTTATGATATTAAGTCTGGGAGTGTTATGATATTAAGTCTGGGAGTGTTATGATATTAAGTCTGGGGTGTTATGATATTAAGTCTGGGAGTGTTATGATATTAAGTCTGGGGTGTTATGATATTAAGTCTGGGAGTGTTATGATATTAAGTCTGGGGTGTTATGATATTAAGTCTGGGAGTGTTATGATATTAAGTCTGGGGTGTTATGATATTAAGTCTGGGAGTGTTATGATATTAAGTCTGGGAGTGTTATGATATTAAGTCTGGGAGTGTTATGATATTAAGTCTGGGAGTGTTATGATATTAAGTCTGGGGTGTTATGATATTAAGTCTGGGAGTGTTATGATATTAAGTCTGGGAGTGTTATGATATTAAGTCTGGGAGTGTTATGATATTAAGTCTGGGAGTGTTATGATATTAAGTCTGGGGTGTTATGATATTAAGTCTGGGAGTGTTATGATATTAAGTCTGGGAGTGTTATGATATTAAGTCTGGGAGTGTTATGATATTAAGTCTGGGAGTGTTATGATATTAAGTCTGGGAGTGTTATGATATTAAGTCTGGGGTGTTATGATATTAAGTCTGGGAGTGTTATGATATTAAGTCTGGGAGTGTTATGATATTAAGTCTGGGGTGTTATGATATTAAGTCTGGGAGTGTTATGATATTAAGTCTGGGAGTGTTATGATATTAAGTCTGGGAGTGTTATGATATTAAGTCTGGGGTGTTATGATATTAAGTCTGGGAGTGTTATGATATTAAGTCTGGGAGTGTTATGATATTAAGTCTGGGAGTGTTATGATATTAAGTCTGGGGTGTTATGATATTAAGTCTGGGAGTGTTATGATATTAAGTCTGGGGTGTTATGATATTAAGTCTGGGAGTGTTATGATATTAAGTCTGGGAGTGTTATGATATTAAGTCTGGGAGTGTTATGATATTAAGTCTGGGAGTGTTATGATATTAAGTCTGGGGTGTTATGATATTAAGTCTGGGAGTGTTATGATATTAAGTCTGGGAGTGTTATGATATTAAGTCTGGGGTGTTATGATATTAAGTCTGGGAGTGTTATGATATTAAGTCTGGGAGTGTTATGATATTAAGTCTGGGGGTGTTATGATATTAAGTCTGGGGGTGTTATGATATTAAGTCTGGGGGTGTTATGATATTAAGTCTGGGAGTGTTATGATATTAAGTCTGGGGTGTTATGATATTAAGTCTGGGAGTGTTATGATATTAAGTCTGGGGTGTTATGATATTAAGTCTGGGGTGTTATGATATTAAGTCTGGGAGTGTTATGATATTAAGTCTGGGAGTGTTATGATATTAAGTCTGGGAGTGTTATGATATTAAGTCTGGGAGTGTTATGATATTAAGTCTGGGGGTGTTATGATATTAAGTCTGGGAGTGTTATGATATTAAGTCTGGGGGTGTTATGATATTAAGTCTGGGAGTGTTATGATATTAAGTCTGGGGGTGTTATGATATTAAGTCTGGGGGTGTTATGATATTAAGTCTGGGAGTGTTATGATATTAAGTCTGGGGTGTTATGATATTAAGTCTGGGAGTGTTATGATATTAAGTCTGGGGTGTTATGATATTAAGTCTGGGAGTGTTATGATATTAAGTCTGGGAGTGTTATGATATTAAGTCTGGGAGTGTTATGATATTAAGTCTGGGAGTGTTATGATATTAAGTCTGGGGGTGTTATGATATTAAGTCTGGGAGTGTTATGATATTAAGTCTGGGGGTGTTATGATATTAAGTCTGGGGTGTTATGATATTAAGTCTGGGAGTGTTATGATATTAAGTCTGGGAGTGTTATGATATTAAGTCTGGGGTGTTATGATATTAAGTCTGGGAGTGTTATGATATTAAGTCTGGGAGTGTTATGATATTAAGTCTGGGAGTGTTATGATATTAAGTCTGGGAGTGTTATGATATTAAGTCTGGGAGTGTTATGATATTAAGTCTGGGAGTGTTATGATATTAAGTCTGGGAGTGTTATGATATTAAGTCTGGGAGTGTTATGATATTAAGTCTGGGAGTGTTATGATATTAAGTCTGGGAGTGTTATGATATTAAGTCTGGGAGTGTTATGATATTAAGTCTGGGGTGTTATGATATTAAGTCTGGGAGTGTTATGATATTAAGTCTGGGGTGTTATGATATTAAGTCTGGGAGTGTTATGATATTAAGTCTGGGGTGTTATGATATTAAGTCTGGGAGTGTTATGATATTAAGTCAGGGGTGTTATGATATTAAGTCTGGGAGTGTTATGATATTAAGTCTGGGAGTGTTATGATATTAAGTCTGGGGTGTTATGATATTAAGTCTGGGAGTGTTATGATATTAAGTCTGGGAGTGTTATGATATTAAGTCTGGGGGTGTTATGATATTAAGTCTGGGGTGTTATGATATTAAGTCTGGGAGTGTTATGATATTAAGTCTGGGAGTGTTATGATATTAAGTCTGGGGTGTTATGATATTAAGTCTGGGAGTGTTATGATATTAAGTCTGGGAGTGTTATGATATTAAGTCTGGGAGTGTTATGATATTAAGTCTGGGAGTGTTATGATATTAAGTCTGGGAGTGTTATGATATTAAGTCTGGGAGTGTTATGATATTAAGTCTGGGAGTGTTATGATATTAAGTCTGGGAGTGTTATGATATTAAGTCTGGGAGTGTTATGATATTAAGTCTGGGAGTGTTATGATATTAAGTCTGGGAGTGTTATGATATTAAGTCTGGGGTGTTATGATATTAAGTCTGGGAGTGTTATGATATTAAGTCTGGGGTGTTATGATATTAAGTCTGGGAGTGTTATGATATTAAGTCTGGGAGTGTTATGATATTAAGTCTGGGGTGTTATGATATTAAGTCTGGGAGTGTTATGATATTAAGTCTGGAGTGTTATGATATTAAGTCTGTATCGTATCGAACCGCAAATTTTGTGAACCGTTACACCCCTAATGTATGTGTGTATATATATATATATTTTTTTTTTTTATACACTTTTAAAACATTTTTATTTTTTGTTTACATGCCTGCCGGGTATTTTAAGTTGAGGTGCTATTTGTTTTTATATTAGACTTTTCTATATTTTCTGTTGCACTAAAGTCCAAAAGTGAAGATTTTATGTTATTTATTACTTGATTGTTCAAGCTACCTCACAGAAGTGCTCTGTTTGTTAACAGAGTTGTTGAATGTTAAAATAAGGTTAATTAAATAAAAAATCTGTTTTTTCTCTCTTCTTTATTCTTTTTTGATGTATTATATAAGTATCGGATCGGGACTCGGTATCGGTAGATACTCAAAATCAAATGACTCGGACTCGAGGGCAAAAAAACCTGATCGGGACATCCCTACTGATTATTATGCCTCACGACATCTGGAGACGTGATACATGAAGATGAGCTGGACTTTCAGGGTGTTTATGAAATCTGGTGATCATTGGTCGATGTCAGACTGAAATTATGAATTATGATGATAAGTGATGATCTCACCTTCTCTCCTTTACTGCCCTTTAGTCCTCTGAGCCCATCAGCACCCTAAAACACACACACACACACACGCGTACAGTCAATACCCTTGTTAGAGCGTCACTCCCGGTAAACGAACATGTGCAGCGAGGCGGATTAGCTGAGGTGACGTGGCGCTAACACACAGCAGACAAACGGCTAGCAGTGACATCAGCGGCAATCCACCTGTCACTCAAGTGGCCACGCCCTTAATTATGCACAACTTTAAGGCTTAATATAGTTTAAACGGATGAGTTATAAAAATATTCACCCGCCTCACAGTCGTCATGAAGGGCAACATTAGCGATATAGACCAAAACCACTTTTTGCACCAGACTGTAAACATGTGTTTTTCTGCTGTAAAGTTGTGCATTTTAACATGCGTGTCTATGGGAGTGAGTCTCTTCTGCAGCCGGCCTCTAGTGGCCAGTGGAGGAACTGCAG
>CM060591.1:56988306-56993801 GCA_030578255.1 Tiaroga cobitis
GATCAGGTGTTGCTATGCAGTTGATAGGATGTTTTGGGTGGTTGATTGGGTGTTGCTATGCAGTTGATAGGATGTTCTGGGTGGTTGATCGGGTGTTGCTATGCAGTTGATAGGATGTTCTGGGTGGGTGATCAGGTGTTGCTATGCAGTTGATAGGATGTTTTGGGTGGTTGATTGGGTGTTGCTATGCAGTTGATAGGATGTTCTGGGTGGTTGGTCGGGTGTTGCTATGCAGTTGATAGGATGTTCTGGGTGGGTGATCAGGTGTTGCTATGCAGTTGATAGGATGTTTTGGGTGGTTGATTGGGTGTTGCTATGCAGTTGATAGGATGTTCTGTGTGGTTGATTGGGTGTTGCTATGCAGTTGATAGGATGTTTTGGGTGGTTGATTGGGTGTTGCTATGCAGTTGATAGGATGTTTTGGGTGGTTGATCGGGTGTTGCTATGCAGTTGATAGGATGTTCTGGGTGGTTGATCGGGTGTTGCTATGCAGTTGATAGGATGTTCTGGGTGGGTGATCAGGTGTTGCTATGCAGTTGATAGGATGTTTTGGGTGGTTGATCGGGTGTTGCTATGCAGTTGATAGGATGTTCTGGGTGTGTTGCTATGCAGTTGTTAGGATGTTCTGTGTGGTTGATCAGGTGTTGCTATGCAGTTGATAGGATGTTTTGGGTGTGTTGCTATGCAGTTGTTAGGATGTTCTGTGTGGTTGATTGGGTGTTGCTATGTAGTTGATAGGATGTTCTGGGTGGTTGATCAGGTGTTGCTATGCAGTTGTTAGGATGTTCTGTGTGGTTGATTGGGTGTTGCTATGCAGTTGATAGGATGTTTTGGGTGGTTGATTGGGTGTTGCTATGCAGTTGATAGGATGTTTTGGGTGGTTGATCGGGTGTTGCTATGCAGTTGATAGGATGTTCTGGGTGGGTGATCAGGTGTTGCTATGCAGTTGATAGGATTGTTTTGGGTGGTTGATTGGGTGTTGCTATGCAGTTGATAGGATGTTCTCGGTGGTTGGTCGGGTGTTGCTATGCAGTTGATAGGATGTTCTGGGTGGTTGATCGGGTGTTGCTATGCAGTTGATAAGGTGGTTTGTGTGGTTGATCGGGTGTTGCTATGCAGTTGATAAGGTGGTTTGTGTGGTTGCTAGGTGTTGTAATGCATTTAAAAAATATTAATGAAATGTTCACTCACTTTTTCTCCAGGGGCTCCTGGAGGACCAAATGGCCCTTTCTTCCCCGTATCTCCCTGCGTGCACACACACACACACAGACACACAGACACACAGACACAGACACACACACACCCACACACACACACACACACACACACAGATATTTCTGACCCTCATGAACATTCATTCATATTTAGATGATATGTGATATGTGTGAATGGAGAGTGTTTTACCCGGTGACCCTTGTTTCCAGGAAGACCAGGTAAACCATCAAACCCTCTGTCACCCTGATAATGACACACACACACTCATGTTTAACTCATTATGAGGTACAGAGTGTGTTTGATGAGTCAGAAAATAGAATAAATATTGTTTGATCTGTCAAAATCCATAAATCCATCTACATGAGGTCAAACTCATTACAAGAGACAAATAATCCCTCACTCATGCATGACAGAATAACTTACTTTAGTTCCTGTTTCTCCCGGTTCACCTCTGCTTCCGTCGATCCCACCACGACCCTGAACACACACACACACACACACACACACACACTGGTGTATTTCAGGTGTTCAGGCAGGCGTCTGCTGGTCTGTTTTGTGTGCAGATGAGACTCACCCTCTTGCCTAGTTTACCGTTGAGTCCCGGAGCCCCTGGCAGCCCACGAGGACCCTGAACACACACACACACACCGAACTTTAGTATTGTAGAGTTAATATGAACATGTAATGAGTGTCATAATCTCGTACCGGTGGTCCTGTGAGTCCGTGATCTCCCTTCAGACCCCGCGGTCCTGGAGAACCCTGACAAACACACAATCACCAAACACACAATCAACAAACACACAATCACCAAACACACAGTTAGAGACACACACACCTTCACTAGCTTAAAAGTCCTTTATAACTAATAAAGCTCATTAAACTGGAACTGGGGGTAAGACTGACACTCAGTCTGATCCTTTGAGCACTACTGATTTGGTTTTATTTGTTCTTTTGTTTTTATATTTGTTCATTTGTTTAATTGTGCAGATGAAGGTAAAACTGTAAATGATGAAACCTGATGACACACATAGTCTCAGCTGACTGTGTAATCCAGAGCACAAACACACAGGAGCACTAGAGGGCGCCACACACACATATGTTTTTACAGATAATACAGACTAACCTAACACTGATCTTAATTTAAACATTTTTAGAAAAGAAAAAGAAAACTTTTAACATCATAATGTTTGAATAGCATGTATGTGTTGTTCCGACACTCACCAGCGGTCCCGGGCGTCCGGTGAGTCCTAGCGGCCCCGGCGGTCCCTTCAGTGACAGCTGACACACACACACACACACACACACACACACACACACACACACACATCAGGACACATGTTCATCAGTGTGAGGCAAAGCATGATAAAAGTGCATTAGGACAAATCTAAATTATGAGCAAATGAGTTGGAACTAGCATTAGTATAGTTATTAGAACATTACAAGAAACATGAATTACATAATCAGATTACTTTTGTAATGTAACAGTAAATTAACATGTGTACTTTATAAATTTACACATTCATTTTTGAGTTACTTTGCACATTACTTTTCTGTCTATTTAGCTTAAAAATAGTTTTAAACTTCTGAAATAAAATTCTCTCTGTCCTCCACAATGTGTTCGCTTGTACATGTCCACTCATGCATGTGCGGGAACAGACAAGAAGTGCAAGAAGCAACAAAACACATTACATTCAACTTTCAATAAAAAGAGTTGTATAGTAGGTATAATGACCCTTAATGTTAAGAGATCTTTTGGTGTTTGGCATTGCTCTAGAGGTGTTCAGAATATACAAATATTCTATATGTGTGTGTGTTACATAGGCTATGTTGTTGAATTACTACATTAATCACTTGGAAACAATTAGTGTTAGTGTGGAGTTAGTGTAGAGTTAGTGTAGAGTTAGTGTAGAGTTAGTGTGGAGTTAGTGTGGAGTTAGTGTGGAGTTAGTGTATAAATAGTGTGGAGTTAGTGTGGAGTTAGTGTAGAGTTTGTGTAGAGTCTGTGTAGAGTTAGTGTGGAGTTAGTGTGAAGTTAGTGTGGAGTTTGTGTAGAGTTCGTGTGGAGTTTGTGTGGAGTTTGTGTGGAGTTTGTGTAGAGTTAGTGTGGAGTTAGTGTGGAGTTAGTGTAGAGTTAGTGTAGAGTTAGTGTGGAGTTAGTGTAGAGTTAGTGTAGAGTTAGTGTGGAGTTTGTGTAGAGTTAGTGTGGAGTTAGTGTGGAGTTTGTGTAAAGTTAGTGTGGAGTTTGTGTGGAGTTTGTGTAAAGTTAGTGTGGAGTTTGTGTGGAGTTTGTGTGGAGTTAGTGTGGAGTTTGTGTAGAGTTAGTGTGGACTCAGTGTGGAGTTTGTGTAAAGTGAGTGTGGAGTTTGTGTGGAGTTTGTGTAGAGTCTGTGTAGAGTTAGTGTGGAGTTAGTGTGAAGTTAGTGTGGAGTTTGTGTAGAGTTCGTGTGCAGTTCGTGTGGAGTTTGTGTGGAGTTTGTGTGGAGTTTGTGTAGAGTTAGTGTGGAGTTAGTGTGGAGTTAGTGTAGAGTTAGTGTAGAGTTAGTGTGGAGTTAGTGTAGAGTTTGTGTAGAGTTAGTGTAGAGTTAGTGTGGAGTTTGTGTAGAGTTAGTGTGGAGTTAGTGTGGAGTTTGTGTAGAGTTAGTGTGGAGTTTGTGTGGAGTTTGTGTAAAGTTAGTGTGGAGTTTGTGTGGAGTTTGTGTGGAGTTAGTGTGGAGTTAGAAGTTAGTGTGGAGTTAGTGTGGAGTTAGTGTAGAGTTAGTGTAGAGTTAGTGTAGAGTTAGTGTAGGGTTAGTGTGGAGTTTGTGTAGAGTTAGTGTGGAGTTAGTAGTTAGTGTGGAGTTTGTGTAGAGTTAGTGTGGAGTTAGTAGTTAGTGTAGAGTTAGTGTGGAGTTAGTGTGGAGTTAGTGTGGAGTTTGTGTAGAGTTAGTGTAGAGTTAGTGTGGAGTTAGTGTGGAGTTTGTGTAGAGTTAGTGTAGAGTTAGTGTGGAGTTGGTGTGGAGTTTGTGTAGAGTTAGTGTAGAGTTAGTGTGGAGTTAGTAGTTAGTGTGGAGTTAGTGTAGAGTTAGTGTAGAGTTAGTGTGGAGTTGGTGTGGAGTTTGTGTAGAGTTAGTGTAGAGTTAGTGTGGAGTTAGTAGTTAGTGTGGAGTTTGTGTAGAGTTACTGTGGAGTTAGTGTGGAGTTTGTGTAGAGTTAGTGTAGAGTTAGTGTCCGACCTTGGTGTGCTGCAGGATGGCTTGAGCTTGAGCTTCTTGAGCCGATATGACGGGACCCAGACGAGCATCACCACCAGACTGAAACTAACACACACACACACACACACACACACACACACATAGGATTCAAACACAACGCATGATCCGGACCAGACTCACATATGAACCCGGTTGACTTTAAAACAATAGTGTATTTGTCAGTTCAACCGGCAAACGAAGTTCCAAAACAAACGTCACGTGATTGACAGACAGTCAGGGACACACACCGGTAACATCAGCAGGTTGCCTGGAGGTCCAGGTATCCCATCAGCCCCTGCAAGTCCTTGACGGCCCTCAGGACCCTGATGAGAGACAGACAGTGTAAGAGTGTGTGATATCAGCCATTAGCCTGCGATCATGACGAGTGTGTGTCCGTGTGTCTCACCGGGTCTCCTGGATCTCCGATCGGCCCCGGGGGGCCCATTGGACCGTGTTCACCCGGCGGCCCCTGCGGGAAACAAGCCTGTCACTCACACACGCACATGACACATGGTCCACACAGAGAGGATATATGGCGGGTGAGGTTACCTCGGCTCCAGGCAGGCCCGGGGGGCCCGTGACCAGAGTCCCCTGTCCCAGCAGCGCCGGCTCTCCCTTCTCTCCCTTCTCTGGGCCGAGGGCCGACTGCAGGACACACTTCACACCGTCACATATCTCCTTCATTTACTCTCAGTCTCACAGTCTAGTGTTTCTCAATGTGCTGGGGAAAGACAGATGTGTCCATCTCTGTCCCAAGGTATTTAAAAACATTGACTTGTTCAACTGGCTGACCATCGATGCTGAGGGGTTGAAACATTTGCTGTGTATTTTTGTTTTTCCTACTCTGACAGCACAACTCCTTGGTTTCATCGATGTTAAGCTCCAGGGAAATTTCTTGGAATGTTGTGACCAGATTATTGGTAATCAGACAGTGGCTTAGTATCAGACAAGTGGGCTACCAAGGCCATATCATCAGCATACTTAAACAGAGACATTGCATCCCTGTTACAGGATATATTGTTTGTGTAAACAGAGAAAAGAGCAGGAGAT
>CM060591.1:56993901-57001401 GCA_030578255.1 Tiaroga cobitis
GAGTGTTATGATATTAAGTCTGGGGGTGTTATGATATTAAGTCTGGGAGTGTTATGATATTAAGTCTGGGAGTGTTATGATATTAAGTCTGGGGGTGTTATGATATTAAGTCTGGGAGTGTTATGATATTAAGTCTGGGGGTGTTATGATATTAAGTCTGGGGGTGTTATGATATTAAGTCTGGGAGTGTTATGATATTAAGTCTGGGAGTGTTATGATATTAAGTCTGGGGGTGTTATGATATTAAGTCTGGGGGTGTTATGATATTAAGTCTGGGGGTGTTATGATATTAAGTCTGGGGGTGTTATGATATTAAGTCTGGGAGTGTTATGATATTAAGTCTGGGGGTGTTATGATATTAAGTCTGGGGGTGTTATGATATTAAGTCTGGGGGTGTTATGATATTAAGTCTGGGGGTGTTATGATATTAAGTCTGGGAGTGTTATGATATTAAGTCTGGGGGTGTTATGATATTAAGTCTGGGGGTGTTATGATATTAAGTCTGGGGGTGTTATGATATTAAGTCTGGGGGTGTTATGATATTAAGTCTGGGGGTGTTATGATATTAAGTCTGGGAGTGTTATGATATTAAGTCTGGGAGTGTTATGATATTAAGTCTGGGGGTGTTATGATATTAAGTCTGGGGGTGTTATGATATTAAGTCTGGGGGTGTTATGATATTAAGTCTGGGGGTGTTATGATATTAAGTCTGGGAGTGTTATGATATTAAGTCTGGGGGTGTTATGATATTAAGTCTGGGGGTGTTATGATATTAAGTCTGGGGGTGTTATGATATTAAGTCTGGGGGTGTTATGATATTAAGTCTGGGAGTGTTATGATATTAAGTCTGGGGGTGTTATGATATTAAGTCTGGGGGTGTTATGATATTAAGTCTGGGGGTGTTATGATATTAAGTCTGGGGGTGTTATGATATTAAGTCTGGGGGTGTTATGATATTAAGTCTGGGGGTGTTATGATATCATGACGTGTGATGATCGTTGGAGATGATGATTATTAGGGATGTCCCGATCCGATCACGCGATTGGAAATCGGGCCCGATCACGTGGTTTCAGACTCGATCGGAATCGGACGTTACCTCCCGATCAGGACTCGGATATATGTAAATTAGGGGTGTAACGGTACATGTATTCGTAATTATTCCGGTCCGGTACGAGGCTTCCGGTTCGGTACGCATACAAACCGAACGATTCCTAGGACCATTTTTCCTGCAGACAAAATCCGCGCTGGCGCGATCACCACAACGTTGCGCAACATCAAATGGCAAGCGTAATGAAAGCGGAACGAAACTGCGCTACTCATTATATTGTGCTTAACGGACCATTTATCAGTTCGGACCAGCAACATCTGTGCAGCGCGGAGATCAAGCGACACTGTGCTGAGAGATCCAGTGAAGAAGAAAACATTTGAATTCGCCACAGATCAAACAGCGCTGACGTGGAAACCAGGAGAAACATTGTGCCGTGAATGAACATGGATTTAATGTTGCATTTCAAAACTCAAATATTATATAAATATATATTTAAATGTTATTTTTAATGTGATTACCAAAACATTATTTGTTCATCCTTCAAAGATTACCACCCCCATTTATAAACCTGAAAGTATCAAGATGTAGGAAAACTCAAACTTATTGAAAAATATTTTTTCTTTCAATAAATAGGAAATTTCTCTGGCATTTCTTTCTTTTTGCTGTATCGTATCGAACCGCAAATTTTGTGAACCGTTACACCCCTAATGTATGTGTGTATATATATATATATTTTTTTTTTTATACACTTTTAAAACATTTTTATTTTTTGTTTACATGCCTGCCGGGTATTTTAAGTTGAGGTGCTATTTGTTTTTATATTAGACTTTTCTATATTTTCTGTTGCACTAAAGTCCAAAAGTGAAGATTTTATGTTATTTATTACTTGATTGTTCAAGCTACCTCACAGAAGTGCTCTGTTTGTTAACAGAGTTGTTGAATGTTAAAATAAGGTTAATTAAATAAAAAATCAGTTTTTTCTCTCTTCTTTATTCTTTTTTGATGTATTATATAAGTATCGGATCGGGACTCGGTATCGGTAGATACTCAAAATCAAATGACTCGGACTCGAGGGCAAAAAAACCTGATCGGGACATCCCTACTGATTATTATGCCTCACGACATCTGGAGACGTGATACATGAAGATGAGCTGGACTTTCAGGGTGTTTATGAAATCTGGTGATCATTGGTCGATGTCAGACTGAAATTATGAATTATGATGATAAGTGATGATCTCACCTTCTCTCCTTTACTGCCCTTTAGTCCTCTGAGCCCATCAGCACCCTAAAACACACACACACACACACACACACACACGCGTACAGTCAATACCCTTGTTAGAGCGTCACTCCCGGTAAACGAACATGTGCAGCGAGGCGGATTAGCTGAGGTGACGTGGCGCTAACACACAGCAGACAAACGGCTAGCAATGACATCAGCGGCAATCCACCTGTCACTCAAGTGGCCACGCCCTTAATTATGCACAACTTTAAGGCTTAATATAGTTTAAACGGATGAGTTATAAAAATATTCACCCGCCTCACAGTCGTCATGAAGGGCAACATTAGCGATATAGACCAAAACCACTTTTTGCACCAGACTGTAAACATGTGTTTTTCTGCTGTAAAGTTGGGCATTTTAACATGCGTGTCTATGGGAGTGAGTCTCTTCTGCAGCCGGCCTCTAGTGGCCAGTGGAGGAACTGCAGGTTAAGGCACTCAGTGTTGATTCAGGAGGTGTGCTAGAAGAAGACATCAGTACTTTGACTCCTCTGGGTCCAGGATATCCCACAGGCCCCTGGACACCTGACGCACCCTTCAGGACACACACACAAGAGCAATCAGGGATGTGAACACACACTAAGATGACATCACACACACACACGCGACTCTCACCGGCAGGCCTTTCTCCCCGGGTGACCCCTCTCGTCCTGGATGACCCTGTGTGTGCAGTGGCATCATGAGGAACAGCAGGAGCACTGATCAACAACACACACACACACACATGTGTGAGACACTCACCGGAGGGCCGTCCACTCCAGGCAAACCCTTCATCCCCTGCTTCCCCTGAGGACCCTGAGTCACACACACACACACACACACCTGTTAAAGTCCGCAGGAACTCGCTTCACACTCACCTCGGCACACTCATACGTGTTTAAGAGCGGCTAAGTTTAGTCCTATACGTCTGATGGTTTGGTGAGGTTCATCTGGCATTTATTCTCCCTAAAACCTTCCCACAGGAGTCAGTGTTCGAGATTTACTGTGACGGAGAGAGCGCACCTTTTCTCCTGGTAATCCGATCGCTCCCTGAGGACCAGGAAAACCCTGCAGGACAGAAGAGAGAGAGTCAGGAGTGTGTGTGTGAGTGTGTGTGTGTGGGTGTGTGTGGGTGTGTGTGTGTGTGTGTGTGTGTGTGTGTGTGCGCGTGTGTGTGTGTGTGTGTGTGTGTGTGTGTGTGTACCTGGAATCCCGGGTTCCCCTGCTGTCCTGGAGCTCCAGGTTCTCCAGCCGGCCCCTGTGTGAAGAAGAGGAGAGGGTGTGATGTCATGATGATGTCATCAGCACATTCCCAGCATGATCTGAGGTCAGTGTGTACTCACCAGATTCCCCTTCGAGCCCTGAACTCCATCAATCCCACGAATACCCTGTCAAACACACACACACACACACACACGTCATCGACATGATGCTACATGACATAGATATATGAACAGAATAATGAAACCCACACACACAGGACTCACCTGCTGACCTGGAGGACCAAGAAGACCCCGCTGACCTGTCAACCCCGCCAGACCCTGACACACACACACACACACACACACACACACATAAAACCATTCACTGAGGAATATCTGTTAACACACAACTGATCCTGTCAATCAATGACTGACAAACACATCAGTGGATCAGTGAGGATGATGATCAATACTAATATAACACAGTAAAGGTGATTAAAGCAGTGACACGTACTGGCTCTCCTGGCTGACCTCTCGGCCCCGGCTGACCATCTGAGCCCTGAGGGACAAGCATAATCACCGTCAACTACAGAGATAGATGCTCTGGGTGGTTGTTAGGGTGTTGCTATGCAGTTGCTAGGATGCTCTGGGTGGTTGATAGGGTGTTGCTATGCAGTTGATAGGATGTTCTGGGTGTGTTGCTATGCAGTTGTTAGGATGTTCTGTGTGGTTGATCAGGTGTTGCTATGCAGTTGATAGGATGTTTTGGGTGTGTTGCTATGCAGTTGTTAGGATGTTCTGTGTGGTTGATTGGGTGTTGCTATGTAGTTGATAGGATGTTCTGGGTGGTTGATCAGGTGTTGCTATGCAGTTGTTAGGATGTTCTGTGTGGTTGATTGGGTGTTGCTATGCAGTTGATAGGATGTTTTGGGTGGTTGATTGGGTGTTGCTATGCATTTGATAGGATGTTTAGGGTGGTTGATCGGGTGTTGCTATGCAGTTGATAGGATGTTCTGGGTGGTTGATCGGGTGTTGCTATGCAGTTGATAGGATGTTCTGGGTGTGTTGCAATGCAGTTGTTAGGATGTTCTGTGTGGTTGATCAGGTGTTGCTATGCAGTTGATAGGATGTTTTGGGTGTGTTGCTATGCAGTTGTTAGGATGTTCTGTGTGGTTGATTGGGTGTTGCTATGTAGTTGATAGGATGTTTTGGGTGTGTTGCTATGCAGTTGATAGGATGTTTTGGGTGGTTGATCGGGTGTTGCTATGCAGTTGATAGGATGTTCTGGGTGTGTTGCAATGCAGTTGTTAGGATGTTCTGTGTGGTTGATCAGGTGTTGCTATGCAGTTGATAGGATGTTTTGGGTGTGTTGCTATGCAGTTGTTAGGATGTTCTGTGTGGTTGATTGGGTGTTGCTTTGTAGTTGATAGGATGTTCTGGGTGGTTGATCAGGTGTTGCTATACAGTTGTTAGGATGTTCTGTGTGGTTGATTGGGTGTTGCTATGCAGTTGATAGGATGTTTTGGGTGGTTGATTGGGTGTTGCTATGCAGTTGATAGGATGTTTTGGGTGGTTGATCGGGTGTTGCTATGCAGTTGATAGGATGTTCTGAGTGGGTGATCAGGTGTTGCTATGCAGTTGATAGGATGTTTTGGGTGGTTGATTGGGTGTTGCTATGCAGTTGATAGGATGTTCTGGGTGGTTGATCGGGTGTTGCTATGCAGTTGCTAGGATGTTCTGGGTGGTTGGTCGGGTGTTGCTATGCAGTTGATAGGATGTTCTGGGTGGGTGATCAGGTGTTGCTATGCAGTTGATAGGATGTTTTGGGTGGTTGATTGGGTGTTGCTATGCAGTTGATAGGATGTTCTGTGTGGTTGATTGGGTGTTGCTATGCAGTTGATAGGATGTTTTGGGTGGTTGATTGGGTGTTGCTATGCAGTTGATAGGATGTTTTGGGTGGTTGATCGGGTGTTGCTATGCAGTTGATAGGATGTTCTGGGTGGTTGATCGGGTGTTGCTATGCAGTTGATAGGATGTTCTGGGTGGGTGATCAGGTGTTGCTATGCAGTTGATAGGATGTTTTGGGTGGTTGATCGGGTGTTGCTATGCAGTTGATAGGATGTTCTGGGTGTGTTGCTATGCAGTTGTTAGGATGTTCTGTGTGGTTGATCAGGTGTTGCTATGCAGTTGATAGGATGTTTTGGGTGTGTTGCTATGCAGTTGTTAGGATGTTCTGTGTGGTTGATTGGGTGTTGCTATGTAGTTGATAGGATGTTCTGGGTGGTTGATCAGGTGTTGCTATGCAGTTGTTAGGATGTTCTGTGTGGTTGATTGGGTGTTGCTATGCAGTTGATAGGATGTTTTGGGTGGTTGATTGGGTGTTGCTATGCAGTTGATAGGATGTTTTGGGTGGTTGATCGGGTGTTGCTATGCAGTTGATAGGATGTTCTGGGTGGGTGATCAGGTGTTGCTATGCAGTTGATAGGATTGTTTTGGGTGGTTGATTGGGTGTTGCTATGCAGTTGATAGGATGTTCTCGGTGGTTGGTCGGGTGTTGCTATGCAGTTGATAGGATGTTCTGGGTGGTTGATCGGGTGTTGCTATGCAGTTGATAAGGTGGTTTGTGTGGTTGATCGGGTGTTGCTATGCAGTTGATAAGGTGGTTTGTGTGGTTGCTAGGTGTTGTAATGCATTTAAAAAATATTAATGAAATGTTCACTCACTTTTTCTCCAGGGGCTCCTGGAGGACCAAATGGCCCTTTCTTCCCCGTATCTCCCTGCGTGCACACACACACACAGACACACAGACACACAGACACAGACACACACACACCCACACACACACACACACACACACACAGATATTTCTGACCCTCATGAACATTCATTCATATTTAGATGATATGTGATATGTGTGAATGGAGAGTGTTTTACCCGGTGACCCTTGTTTCCAGGAAGACCAGGTAAACCATCAAACCCTCTGTCACCCTGATAATGACACACACACACTCATGTTTAACTCATTATGAGGTACAGAGTGTGTTTGATGAGTCAGAAAATAGAATAAATATTGTTTGATCTGTCAAAATCCATAAATCCATCTACATGAGGTCAAACTCATTACAAGAGACAAATAATCCCTCACTCATGCATGACAGAATAACTTACTTTAGTTCCTGTTTCTCCCGGTTCACCTCTGCTTCCGTCGATCCCACCACGACCCTGAACACACACACACACACACACACACACACACACTGGTGTATTTCAGGTGTTCAGGCAGGCGTCTGCTGGTCTGTTTTGTGTGCAGATGAGACTCACCCTCTTGCCTAGTTTACCGTTGAGTCCCGGAGCCCCTGGCAGCCCACGAGGACCCTGAACACACACACACACACACCGAACTTTAGTATTGTAGAGTTAATATGAACATGTAATGAGTGTCATAATCTCGTACCGGTGGTCCTGTGAGTCCGTGATCTCCCTTCAGACCCCGCGGTCCTGGAGAACCCTGACAAACACACAATCACCAAACACACAATCAACAAACACACAATCACCAAACACACAGTTAGAGACACACACACCTTCACTAGCTTAAAAGTCCTTTATAACTAATAAAGCTCATTAAACTGGAACTGGGGGTAAGACTGACACTCAGTCTGATCCTTTGAGCACTACTGATTTGGTTTTATTTGTTCTTTTGTTTTTATATTTGTTCATTTGTTTAATTGTGCAGATGAAGGTAAAACTGTAAATGATGAAACCTGATGACACACATAGTCTCAGCTGACTGTGTAATCCAGAGCACAAACACACAGGAGCACTAGAGGGCGCCACACACACATATGTTTTTACAGATAATACAGACTAACCTAACACTGATCTTAATTTAAACATTTTTAGAAAAGAAAAAGAAAACTTTTAACATCATAATGTTTGAATAGCATGTATGTGTTGTTCCGACACTCACCAGCGGTCCCGGGCGTCCGG
>CM060591.1:57006401-57076401 GCA_030578255.1 Tiaroga cobitis
TAGCTCCGCTTTTGATCGCACTGATTCAATGCGCTCTAACTGGAACATTTTGTACAGAAGCATGACGTTTTTTTGATTCGGGGATGAAGTATGACATGTCTGCCATCTAGTGGAGGGGAGGTCGAACGAAATTTGACAGCCAATTAGACAAAATCGGCCGTTTTATTCAGTGCCGCATCTTGTCGAGCGCCTGGAGGGTTAAGAGGGGTCAGTTCGGTTATTTCCTGCCAGTCATCCGTTTCAGGACGCCGGATTGGCTTCTCAAGCTATACTAGAGACCAGTCTCGAGAGGCTGGTTCATTTTAGTATTCTCAGCCGTAGTCGTCTTGGGATAAGACATATCTGAGGACAGTCGTTTTCTCGGAGAAGACTTCGACTAAGAAGAAGTCCTGACGCCGAGGCTATCTCTTAGGGTGGCCCGCTCCGGGCAGAGACGGGTTCGAGAACCCGTGTCTCCTCGGCGCCCTCTGGGGGGCGACTCTCTGCTCGAGTTCCCTTGGAAGGGAACGTCTCAGGTTACGACTGTAACCCTGGTTGCGTCGCCCTGCCATACTCCCTGCATGCCTGTGAGCGACTTGCTTCAGCCTATCCAGTGTTTCCCCTACCATTGTTTTGGGGGGGCGGCCCGCCCCCCCAAAACGACCCCCCGCCCCCCTAAAATGCTGACGAAATCCAGTCATAAAAACGGAATTTACTGTATAACGCAGAATTTCACAGAATTTGTACTTTTTTTTTTGGAGGAATAATCAGACATGAAAATCACTCACCTTTCGGCGAAATTCGCCGTTTTGAAACCAAAATAGTGGACCTACGTGAATCGTGTAGATTCGATGAGAAAATGTTTGGAGGGAGGGAGGGGGGGTGTATACTATATATGAAGCCATACTATAGTATAATGTGAGATAGAAATTAATATTTAAGTCATTAAATTCAAGTTCACGTAAACTTTTCCCTCAGCTGCGGCTGTCAGTTATTCTCCATTCAGCGTTCAAACAGTGCGTCGTCTAGTAGTGGGAAGTTCGGATCATTTTACTGACTCGGATCTTTGAGTCTCGTTCAGCAAAATGAACGAATCTTTTTTCGAGTCATTTCGTTCATTTCAGCATAATATAATTAAAATGGCATGTTATATCCCAACACATCTAGTACTTATGAAAATGTTGATTAAATTTGTAAAAAATAATAAAAATAAACTATAGGGTAATGCAGCCAAAGCCAAATTATAATAAACCGAAATTTGTATTAATTGATTAGTTGTTGGGTCTTAAGTTCAGGCTATTGCAGTCTGATTCTGTTAGTTCACCTCACCTCCTGATCCGAGACGTTCTTTCCTTTGCAACTTTATATTTATCAGGTTTGTTCTCCTTTCGTGTCTCGAGACGTTGTCGACTCGTCAGTGTCTGACTCTGATCTGTGCTGTCTGCTGGGCCGTGCCGTGTGTGATAGAGCAGGGCCGGAAAGAGTAATGATTAGTTCATCTTTCGAGTTCGGGTTCGGCCGGGTCCGAGTCTCTCGTTCTTCCTGTCAGTCCCATAGAGGCTATGCTGTCAGTACCGGAAAGAGAAATGATTAGTTCATTTTCTTCGAGTCTTCGGGTTTGAGTCTTTCGTTCTTTTGTCACGTGACGGCTAGTATTTCGCATCAAATACAACATTAGATTCGTATTATTGACTGCGTCTGAATTGTATAATGTTTTATATTTAGGAATTAAAATACAAAATATGTGAAATAAACATTATCTGAAAAATAAAAGTTCCATCTTATTATTGTCCCAGTTCGTCTCTTTTCTAAATGTTTCTTGTGCATCTGTGGTGTGTTTTATTATATATTATACATTAATTAACTACTATTATATTATACATTAACTATGTGCTTGTTTGTAAAAAGGTTGTGAATTAGTGACAAGTCACGAGACAAAAGAACGAAGGACTCAAACCCGAAGACTCAGAAAATGAACTAATCATTACTCTTTCCGGTACAGACAGCATAGTCTCTATAGGACTGACAGGAAGAACGAAAGACTCGGACCCGGCCGAACCCGAACTCGAGACTCGAAATATGAACTAATCATTTTTCTTTCCGGTACTGACAGCATGGGACTGACAGGAAGAACGAAAGACTCGGACCCGTCCCGAACCCGAAGACTCAAGAGAGATGAACTAATCATTTCCAGTACAGATTCAGATTCAGAAACCATATGTTGCGCAATGCGCATGCGCGGTCAACACAAAATGAACGAATCACTCTCTGAGACAACTCGGTAGTCCCGAGTCATATTAAAGATTCGTTCAAAATGAACGAATCGTTCATGAACGACACATCACTAGCGTCGTCAGTCATTCTCCATTCAGCGTTCAAACAGCACCGCGCGTCGTCAGTCATTCTCCATTCAGAATTCAAACAGCACCGCGCGTCGTCAGTCATTCAGCATTCAAACAGCACAGCGCGTCGCGTTCGGCAACGATGAACTCTCTCCAAGATAATTAAATGTTAATATTATTATACTTGATCTGTAGATAAAGCTCTGTGGTTTCGCATAAATTGACTATCTTGCTGTAGTACCTCAATCATGTTCCTTTACCGCGTGTCTAGATCACAACACTGGAGAGCACTATCATTGTTCTTCACGCGCACAGTAACTGAAATTTAAAACTGTAAGGCTCAATAAACTATTGCATAGATAGATACTGTATAATACACTATGCATCGATATGTATTTCCTTTTGTGCTTTGAACTTTTCACTGCGTCCTCGAAGAGCTGCGCGCTGTGACTCGTGTTGCCTCAAGCGCATCATTCAGCGCTCGGGATGCGCATAAGCGCTGTGTGTGCAGCACTCTATTGGAGTCTTTCATAATCATATCATAATACTTTTGCGCAATGAAAGATTATTAATAGTATGTTTTGTTCTGTTCTGCCCTATCTATCATATGTTGCTGACTCATTAAACAGCTGTGCTATACATTTGTGCTATATATATTTTCTTAATTTTATAGTAGACTATAAAATAATTTATCTTTTTTGATTTTTATCTTGTTTTTCATGAATGTATTTTACAACAATACAAAGAGCAATGTGTAATGTTTTACCAGATTTAGTGCTACACTTATTGTCTCTTATTTGTTATCCACTAAATATATTTTTTTTTTCACTAAATGTTCTGATTTTATAAAATGATTGTTTTTATAGACAAAATTTTACTGAGTTACCACTAATCCAGTTTATAATATAATTTTTGTCATAGTTTAAGATCATATTTTTTGTTGTTGTTGTTTTTCTTTATAAGGAAGTTGTCTGTATTAAGTAGATTGTGTTTAACACACAAAAGAGTGATTATCAGTTCAACAGTTATAGAAATTCTACTTGATTTTTTTTTTTAAACTGCGTTGGTAACGGATCGGTATCGGTAAAAAAAAAAAAAAATTATTATTAGCTAACGCTACGGAGGCCATAATATTTTTGACTAATGGCTGAAGTTAAGTTTCTCCAGCTCTCCCCAGGTTGGCAAAAAATGCATCTCAAAATGCATCAGATTGATGCTTTAAAATATGGAATATTTTAAATGTTCTTACGGGGGAGCATGCCCCCGGACCCCCCTAGAGGAGTTATATCCTTCTCACCTTTTTCACCCCTGACCCGTTTTCATGCCTGATTAATAGAAAGCAGTTCATTACACTTGAAATCAAATCGCGATGTAGACTAGTGTGTGTGAATATTAAACCACAAAGACTATTTAAATACGAATCATGCATGTTCTGTGTGAATGAATGGTGCAGACAACACAGAAATATTGACTTTTTTCATAGATTTAAAAAAAAAATGTTGTAAAAGTTTAATGATTCATAATACATGATTTCAATTAATTAGACATGCTTTTTGATTACTAAAAAAATTACACCACGTATCCGTAACGCCCGCTCCGCAACACTAGCAGCCCCCCCCCCCCCCTTGAAAAAAAATCTTAGGGGAAACACTGCTATCAGAAGCTAGCGTGGTCTGTTGTCAGGTGTGCTTTATAGTTTCCTGGTCGATGACGTCACCCGCCTATGACGTCTCGTCTCTCCATTGGACTGATTATACACGCGCTTCACGACGCACTCACACAGGGGCGTTCCCACAGCGTCTCCACGCAGCTCCAGTTCCCTCTCAGGCAACCAGGGTTACAGTCGTAACCTGAGACGGTTTCTTATTGTTTGGAAATTATGACATTTATTTTTTGGTGAACTATTCTTTCAATTCTGATTTGGTAATTCTTCTTCTAAAATGCTGCTTTATCAACTTCAACTTTTATTTATTTATATGGCACATTTAATCGCAACGTAGTTGCCCAAAGTGCTTCACAGTTAACTAAAAACAGTAGGACAATCATGTATAAAGCATATAAGAAAATGAGACCATACACTCTTAGACATACCCCCTCGCATAACAATATAGTGAGGACAGTGTAGAGAGACTTTAAGATAGTGAAGATTATATCTACAATGTACAATGCACTTAGTTAAAAGTTTATGCATATTTATTTATAATATAAATACATTTCAATAATTTAAATAAAAGGAAATGAACTTAAAACTTCCATTTAACTTTTTAAATAAACTTACGTGAGAATGACTGACTGGCTAGTTATTCACATTAGGACACAGAAACATACCATTTATATTTTTTAATCAGTGCGGAAAGATTTAGGTCCTGATGATATACTGTATGTCACTTGAACTTTTAAGACTATATGACATTTTAATGGAGGTAAAAGTAACACTAACCAAGCAGATGTAACTGAGTAAAAGTACAACTTAGGGTTACTATTATGAACTATTACTCACACACACACACACTGTCACACACACACACACACACACACACTCTCACACACCCCCACACACACACACTCTCACACACCCCCCCCCACACACACACACACACACATACACACACACACACACACACACACACACCTCGTACTCGGTGGCATTGTCTCCTGCAGTTGATTCAGACAGGTCATTGTAAAGGTCATTGTAAAGGTCATCGTCAAACTCTTCTTCAATTGGTTTCCTCGGCGGCTTCTTGACCTGCGTCACCATGACAACAGACACCATACAAACACACATTAGTAACAACACAAAACTGTCATGATCGAGCGCAACAGAGACGCCCACTTTTATACAGTATTTTTCCATTCATTTTTCTCATGGGAATTTCAAAAAAATCTTTCTTAAAACTTCATAATCCATAAAACCAAGCGACCAGAATCACAACATTTCAAACTCTGATCTACAACAAAAAAGTGTTTGAATATTGTGAAGACACAAGACTGTGAATGTAACGGCTTTAGTGAGGGAAAGAACTACAATCCCATGAAGCTTTGCAACAGGAATTCCTCTGGTGCTCTTCGGGCATTTTTGACTGATAAACTTTACATTTCGTATTTTTTTTCATTTTTTACTTCATCGGAATGGTACGAAACTTGGTAAAGGTTTTGGCACTTATGGCATACAAATGACCTGAATTATATATTCACACTTGTGCTGCTCGCGGTCAGAAACGAGCGCATTGGAAGTGAATGAGTTTCCTCTAGTGGAAGCGTTCGGTACTGCAGCCGAACACACTCTCACTGAACGCTCGTTTACTGAGAGATCAGCTCACATGCGGAACACACACTTGTTTAGATTTATGGCTTTGATTTTCTCTTTTTTTAAAAAAAATATATTTCACATCAAAATTTTAAAATAGTATTTTTGCACGATTTTAATAAAAAAAAAATTTTAAATTCACTTTTTAAAACTTTTTTCACTTCAGCAATAATCTGCCGAGTGTCGTCTTTGAAAAGAGATCAAACTTCAGCCTGTCGCTCTAAAGCATTCAAGATTTACCACAGTTTAATTTAGAAATTTAATTTTCAGGTCTATGCTCAAAAAGTGAATAAATGGATTATAAATACAGCGTAAATATAATTTAGTACCATAAAATCCCCTAAAAATATTAAATATTAAATAAAAAAACATTATCAAACTAAAATATAGTACATTAATTACATTGATAGAAAAAAAAACAATCATTTTTGACCGACACGCGAACAACACCAGAAGGGTTAAAAGGTGATTATTTAAAAAATAAGCAGAAATGACGAGGGTTTCAACAAAAGCAAATACCATTGATTAAACACTCTCGTAGCTCGTCTTTATAACGGTTGATGAGTTATTGAGTTATTTATGAGCTGTAAATCAGACGAACAGTGGCTTTAGGGTGTATAATATAAACACTGGCTCCAGTCCCTGACAACATGTTCAACACTGCTCTCCAAACCCAGCCAAAGTACAGACGAGAGCCTCAGTGCCAGAGCTGGCGGTGGTTCAGTCATTATCTATGCAGAAACACTGCTGAATATGCATGAGGTGTGTTGTGGGCGGGGCTACCTCCACGGGGTCCAGTGATAGGCTGTTGTACAGGAGGGCGGAGTCACAGTCAGGAATGTGTGTGTGGCAGTAATCAGCAGCAGCTCTGGGGTCTGGAGAGATTAACATCTGCTGAATCTCACCCTGAAACACACACACACACACACACACACACACACATCAACACACCTGCAGGATGTGATCTGATAAACGACGTCTGCTGATGATGCTGAGACAGATTAGCCCTCCTATTGGGTCTCGGGTTGATCTGACCTGCACTGGATTTTAAATGTTAAAAACACTGAATTAACTTGAGATTTTGTGATTTTTTTTTCTCATTTAGAGTCAAGAATATGCATGCAAAATTTGAATACATAAATGTGTTTCGGAAAGGCTGGATACACGGATGGTGTTTAGTGTCCATGTGAAATCAACCCTTTACAAACCAGGCAATAAAACAGAAAGCCTTTCAAAGACTAACATTAAATACACGAGAACTTATGAAATTTAAGACTTAAGTCACAAAAGTTTGTAAAAGTATGTTTTTGGTTGTTAGTTTTTGGGATCTCAATTATTAAGACTGAAAAAAACATTTCATCCTCACAAGAGTTCGAGAAGCAGACAAAACAAGCAGGCGGAGGATATTTACACTCATTACAAATAATGTTAGATACTAATTTTACACTTTTATACTTTGTTAAAACTGACCTCTAACACAAAGGGTAAGACTTTTTTTAACACAATAGGAGTCCATAATTTCTCATATTTCATATTTTGTAAGTGTCTGACAAGCTACAGTACAGGATTTATGTTTATACTTCCATATTTTTTTGTTGAACTTCGTGGAAACCGATTCAATTTTAATTTGATCCGCAACACAAAATAACAATTTTTTTTAACATAACAGGCTGATTATTATATAGAATATAACTCAATTTAACACAGTTCTGTCTTAATGTCTTTACTTTCATGCAGCATCGCTCAACAATAAACATGGGAACTTTTATGTTTGTTAAAAATACCTTTTTTTATGTTTACAGTTTGCTATTACAAAACTAGTGAATGCTTTCAATCCAGAAAAATATTTTACATGTAAAAATGAGAAATATGTGAAAATTGTGGATAAATACACACATATATAAATACAAATATATACACTAACGTTCAAAAGTTTGGGGTCAGTGAGATTTAAAAAAAAGAAGAAATTAACATTTTTATTCCTCAAGGACGCATTAAATCGATCAAAAGTTACAGTAAACATTGATAATGTTACAAAAGATTCTGTTTCAAATAAATGCTGTTCTTTTGAACTTTCTATTCATCAAAGAATCCTGAAAAATCGAATGTACAACGGTTTCCAAATACATTTTAACTGTTTTTAACACTGATGATTTTTTTTAAAGAAATTGCACTTTTATTAATCAAAGACGCATGTGACGCTGAAGACTGGAGTAATGATGCTGGAAACTCAGCTTTGATTACAGGAATACATTACACTTTACTGTATATTCACATAGAAAACAGCTGATTTACATTATAATAATATTTCACTGTGTTTTACTGTATTTTTGATCAAATAAACTTAGCTTTGAGCAGAAGAGACGTTAAAAGAGCAGACTCTTGAACAGTAGTGTGTATATAACGGACAGACTGTGTTCATGAGGCTCTTCATTCGCTGATCTTGATCATGTGACCTCACTTACCCGTCTGTGATCAATCCTCACCTCAAACACTTCTTCATCCAGAAGCCTCGTCCCGAACACCGTCACTCCCTCTGTGCTGACCCTGGGCTCCGGCCCTCGAGGGAGGTCAAGGGTCGCCACCTTCTGACAGTCCAGGTACAGCGTGACCTTCTGACCCTCCACGCTGTAGGCCACTCGGTGCCACCTGTAGGTCACAGTTCATCTCACATCTCCATACAACAACTTATGACCATCCTCTCATCATGTACTCATTCTCACCTCGTTCAGACATGCATGACTTTCTTTCTTCTGGGAAACACAAATACGTTTTTTTCTGAACTGAACTGAACTGAACTGAACTGAATCAACACTGAACTGAAACACTAAACTGAATCAACACTGAAGTGAACTGAACTGAACTGAATCAACACTGAACTGAAACACTAAACTGAATCAACACTGAAGTGAACTAAACTGAACTGAATCAACACTGAACTGAATCAACACTGAACTGAAACACTGAACTGAATCAGCAATGAACTGAAACACTGAACTGAATCAACACTGAACTGAATCAACACTGAACTGAACTGAACTGAACTGAATCAACACTGAACTGAATTAACACTGAACTGAAACACTGAACTGAAACACTGAACTGAATCAACACTGAACTGACACACTGAACTGAATCAACACTGAACTGAATCAACACTGAACTGAATCAACACTGAACTGAATCAACACTGAACTCAACTGATCTGAATAAGGACTCTATTGTCTTTTTAGAGCTGCTTTACAGCTGAAATTGAATTTGTTTAATATCTGATGAATTTTACAGTATTAACACTGTTATTTTCCTGTTTATTACCGTGAAGCTCCTTTGAATCATAAATATTGTATAAAGCGCTGTAGATATACAGCAGACTCGACTTGAGAGAGATGTTCACAGATGTTAGTTTGAGTTCGTTCCACACAAAGCATCATATGAATTCAGAAGAGTCATATTTACCACCTTTATGATGCTTTAATGGCATTTTGAAGTTGCCATTTCATTATATGGCAAAGAGTGGATGAGATATTCTTCAAAAAATCATCTTTTGTGATTCACAGAAGAAAAAAAGTAAAATAATTATGAATATTCACATTACTTACATATAACATCCAATTACAAAACTTGTGTCCTGTTCTAACTAGCTGTAGATTCAGATTCAC
Source organism: Tiaroga cobitis (assembly GCA_030578255.1). Lineage (NCBI taxonomy): Eukaryota > Metazoa > Chordata > Actinopteri > Cypriniformes > Leuciscidae > Tiaroga > Tiaroga cobitis. The sequence goes on from CM060591.1 coordinate 57,015,689, forward strand.
TGAAAAAAATGATTGATGTATTTCTGCCTTGCTTTCCAGCACAAATATGTAAACATTCTTAAATCAAGATAAATTTACTGGGTACCACCTGATGATATCTGGCTGAAAGCTACGGTTACCTTAAGGGGTAATCGATGAAAGCACCCAACAGGTGTATTCCACAATGTAAAGTCTGGTTGGCCAGTGGCATCCAGGAAAGACTGGGTGTCAACCGAGAAAGATCGGCGGCGCTGGAGAGACAGCTGACCCCCAGGAAAGACTGGCGCGGGTACACCAGGCTCGTACCCTTGTGTGCAGCACTCGCAAGAGGGCACCACTCAAGCTGCGAATGATCAAGATAAGCAATACCGCCAGAGTCTCCCGAGAGGGGGAAGGATGAGAGACTCGGGACAGTCACACTGGTAACGGCTAGGACAGGAAATATGACTACAAGACAAACATCTTTGACTGGACAGGATCTCATGACAAGATACAATTGCGGAAAAGTTTGCAAAAACATCAGAGGGCTCAAGATACACCAGAGCAAGTCCAGGTGTGGAGCAACAGTGACTCAAGGGCAACGCACGGATCTAGTGTCCGGTGAGACGGAGAACTCAGGCCAGAAAGCCTCCCACAGAGCTGAAGATCTCTTCGCACTCGAGTCGCCCCAGCACCAGCGACACAGTCAAGTGAGTCCCTCTCCAGTCTCCCCTATCCATTCATTGAGGAAAGAGAGGATCAAATGGCCAAAAGCATCAGACAACACCACATGGACACAGTTCGACGATGACCTAGATGGCATCCTAGATGCCGCTCCATTCCACAGGAAAATCGACTCGCTCACAACCATCACATACAACCTTGCCAAAGAACGATTTGGCCCAATCAAGCAGAGAGAAAAGCCCCAACCACCTCGGCATAAGGGATAACCTGCAGCCCCGTCCTGGAGTCAGGCATCATTCAGCTGGTTCTGCAGGGTTTCATGGACGACCTAACAATAACAACTGTGAAGCATGTCCAAGCGAGATGGGTACTGGAAACCCTGGACAAAGTAGCCGCTTGGGCAAGGTTGTCATTCAAGGCCAGGAAGTCCACAAGGCTGGTGATCAGGAAGGGCAGAGTCACGAGTAAGTTTAGTCTCCAAGTTCAAGACAAGGTCATTCCATCCATTGAGAACAGCCCCATAAAGCGCTTGGGAAAGTGGTTCAATGCATCACTGAAAGATGTTGCAGACGCTGTCAGGCAAACCGAAGAATGGTTGAAGAAGATCGCCAGGTCCGGACTCCGGACTCTTCGATGGCCCTCTACACCCGTTCAGGACAGCTGCCGCTCCCTCTGTCATCTGTCGTGGAGGAGTTCAAGGTGGCAAAATACAGAGTCTGAGAGATTCCAAAGACGTCCGGGTAAAGCAAGCAGGCATCACAACAAGATCAAGCCGTAAATGGGCCATTAATGTAGTCATTGAACAGGCCGAAAGCTTGCTGAAGTTGCGTGACATCATTGGTAATCCCTGCATAGGACGCCAAGGCCTGGGGTCAACACATTCCCAAAAGTTTGGGAATGCAAGCAAAACGACCAAGCAAGGCATGGTCCAGTCAGAGATCCGAGCTCAAAAGGATCCGAGCGTTTGTCTAGAGCAGTGGAACAAGCATCCCAGGGAGCGTGGACAAAATGGGATCTGTCCAAGCGTAAGATCACATGAGCAGAGTTGTGGCGACTGGAGCCCCACCGCATCTCCTTCCTGCTGCGCTCCATACATGACACCCTTCCTTCACCACCTCACTTGCACACATTGGGGCTGAGGGAAACCCGTGCTGCAAGCTCTGTGGTCAAAAGGGGACACTGGCACACATATTGTCAGGGTGCAAAACATCTTTAACCCAAGGTCGATATAGGTGGCGCCACGACAAGCTGCTCCTGTCCCTCGCCGACACACTAGAGCGAGAGACGTGCAAGAAGAGGCCAGGTCGCACAGATGAGAGGAAAACTATCACCTTCATCAAGGAGGGAGCCAGACCCTTCGCATCCAGGCCATCAGCAAAATCCAAAATCCGAGCTCTTGGGAAATGAGAGTCTGAGGAGGCTGTAGTTCCCGGAAGTGGTCCACACGGCTCTTCGCCCAGACATCGTCCTGTGTTCAGCCAAAGAACGTAAAATCATCCTAATCGAGCTGACCGTGTCCATGGGAGGAGGGCTGTGAGGAAGGCCTTGGAATATCAGCCTTTAATCCAAGAATGCAAAGACAAGAGATGGAAGGCATGGCTTTTCCCTGTGGAGGTAGGGTGAAGAGGCTTTCAGCTGCTGTCAGCTTTAGGTAAGGACGAGAGAGCAAGAAGCTGCTCGTAGGATGGGAGAAGAGGCTGAACGAGCTTCATGCTGGATGTGGAGTAAGAGAGAGGAACAGCTGGAAGCCAGGAGCAGATGGGTATTGATTTGGCCACCACTGCCGACTCACCACTGGAGAGTGTTGTGGTTAAGGGTCGAAACACTCGAGGAAGGTTGGGTACCACCTGATGATATCTGCTTCTGGCTAAGAGCTACGGTTGCTTAAGGGGTAATCGATGAAAGCACCCAACAGGTGTATTCCACAAAATAATGGAGAAGAAGCAAAATGACTGAAGGTATTAAGTTTTTCAGGTGTGATTGAATTTATTCAGCTACTAAAAGTGTTTGATGACAGAAGAGCTGCTGAGATCCAGCTGGTCATGTGACCTCAGGATGAGCCTGTGATGATGAACGATGATGTCAGCGGTGATGTCACTCACTTGCCGTCTGCCAGGTTGATCTTCTTGAATGTGGGGTAGAGGTCAGGCGTGGGCTGGCCGTTCTGGTCCTCGTAGAGGAAGACTGGTGAGCGTCCAAGCTCCAGTCCGAGCTGTTGAACTCCCTCACTGTCATACACCGACAGCAGGAAACACTGAGCGCCACGCCGAGCCCGAACCGTCACCAGAACCGAGAAATCCTCCGGGAACACGGAGTCTGAACACACAAATACCACAAATACAGTGAAAGATTATTCCAGTGTAAATCAGCTGTTTTCTATGTGAATATACAGTAAAGTGTAATTTATTCCTGTGATCAAAGCTGAATGTTCAGCATCATTACTCCAGTCTTCAGTGTCACATGATCCTTCAGAAATCACTCTAATATGAGGATCTGATGCTCAAGAAACATTTATGATTATGATAATATCAATGTTGAAAACAGTTCATGTTTTTCTGGAAAAGGTGATATATTTTATTTATCAGGATTCTTTGATGAATAGAAAGTTCTAAAGAACAGCATTTATTTGAAATATAATCTTTTTTTAACATTATAAATGTCTTTACTGTCGATCGATTTAATGCATCCTTGATGAATAAAAGTATTGGTTTCAATAATCTTATTGATATATTTTTAAAAAACTGTATAAATAAAGCAAAAAAAGTTTTTTGTCAGGGTTAGTGTGTGTGTGTGTGTGTGTGTGTGTGTATGTGTGTGTTACATACCTGGGAAAAGCTGATTGGTCGGAACACTGACTTGGATTTTCTTCTCAATCTTATAAGCGAGGTCCGCCTCCTCGGAGCCCCGCCTACTGGTGCAAAGCCCCGCCTCCAGGGACACGCCCTCCATGGAGTCTGACAGCTCCAGGATCTTCAGCACATCGATGGGTTCGGCTGCAAGAGACACTTCAGTTACTTTAATAAAGTCTAATGAACAGCCTCACATCTGTCTGTCTGAATGTCTCGACACACTGACACTGATGACTGACGGCAGAGGAAAGCCGATCGCGACTGTATGTGTGTGTGAAGGTATCTACATGCAGGTCTGGACTGGTCATGTGTCTCTTCACATGTGTAATACCTGCATCTGTGGCACACACACACACACACACACACACACACACACACACACACCTCTCATCTCTCAGCACAAAATCTTAACTCATTTGGAAAGACTTTCACAACAACCTATAGATCAAAGACACAACAGCAGCTGCAGGGGAGTGTGTGTGTGTGTGTGTGTGTGTGTGTCTGGGAGCCAGATGTGAATGACGACACAAGGGTGAATTAAGAAATGCAGTCCAGACTCTCAGACATTTTACATTTGTCTTTTTATGAAGGCCTTCTTTCTCACACACACACAGTAAACTGCACTAAAGGTTGTAAGACAGGTGCGTTTGCAGCGTTATTAAAAGTGTCTGTAAACTCCTGTGACCCCGATGACCTTCACCTTTGACCTTTCACTTTCTCTCCTGACTCAGTTTCAGACTCTCTCTGTTTAGGCAGTTTCAGAGTCACGGTAATTTCCCACTTCAACACTCAATAAGACGAAGATCTTCAGCGTTTCCTGGAGTTGGACAGTCGGCACAGCAAGCAATCATTTACGAGGAGGTTCTTCATAAGAAAGCCATTCATCGTTTCTAATGACTCGAGGGTGAACGCACGAGGAAAGAACACTTACAAGTTACAGCTGTAGGAAAACCGTGGTAAATCTCTCACAGTATACCATTGCTGACAGAAACACGTTCTTAGAGCGTTTTGCTAATGATCAACTGGATTTAAAATACCTAGTTTACTTTTGAATGTTCTCTAAACATTCTGAAACAAGATGCTAGAGGAATGTCCAACTAAAACGCTTCAGATCTTCCGTGAACACATAACATATCCAAGATAAACAATGTTTTAATGCTAACGGTTTGAGAACATTATTAAAGACCTCTGAATGAACACTACATTAACATTACTGGAAATTCACAACTTAGAGAACCTTGAGGGAACATTTCATGTTAGTTTTGACTGCATCCACAATGATCATATGAGTATCACAGTCTCTCAAACTGTGAATGAATTTAGAGTCGCTCTAAACCAGCGCTATAGGAACTATCCGTGACGTTAGTGTTCACTGATTGGCCGAACGCACGCGAAACACCCGCCATTTTTAAAAAGGCTGTGTAAACACACAGATTATAGCCTATATGTACTCCAAAAACTAACTCTACGAACATGTAAAACAGTGACGCAGATTTTCTTCTTTGGGTGAACTCCCCCTTTAACCTCGACTCGAAAGGCTAAAGAGGTCTCAGCGCTTTCCATCTGACCTTCGAGGACCTACAAGAGGTCGAGATCTCCGGAAACACAAGCGCTCAGAGGTGAAGGCAGTCCGGATTAAAGCTTTATCCTTCAGTCACATCTCACCTCGCTCACGGCTCACAGGGGAAACTGCAGACCATCGGCTGAGAAGACCACCTGAACATGCCAAAGCTTGTGCTTCACACCGTCAAATCAGCCGTCTGAATACTTGATGCTCAACAAGACCCCGGAAACCCAAATACTGATCTGAGGAACCTAATGAATCCATCAAGAACTATTCTCTGAAAGAACAACTCTAGAAGAACACTGTCTCGATAACAAGAGGACTCTTTACTGAACATACAGCGTTTCTGATTGGTTTGTTAAAGTCCCCCTGTGGTGAGAATCCAGCGTTTAATGTTGTTTATGTGTGTATGTGGTGTGTTTAATACGCTTTAAGACACACCGTGTGTAAGTTCATAAGTCGACAGCATTGCTGAGTATTTCCTGCTTAAAACTGCAGTGAACCAAAGACAGTCTCAAAAACACGGTTTGAAGTCGCTGGTGTTTCTGACGTCACAAACGACCTTGTAACCAATCAGATCAACGTGTGATCGTCAACCAGTGGATCTCTGAGCTGAGTGAGGGAGTGGAGGCGGGGCTCATCTGCATATTCATAGAACCGCGCATACTAAATAAGCAGAGGGTGTCGAGTTACATTCAAGATATTTTAAGGGATGAAAAACGCCTACATATGTCATCAGGAGTTTTATGAGATACAATTATTGACTACAGGGGGACTTAAAGGGTTTAGGGGGTTTAATCGTTAAGTACAGTTGAATGAAATAAAATGATACTCATTCTCATGCTCTTTCATCTATGGAACATTAAAGAAGATATTTTGAAGAATGTTGGGAACCAAATGACATTGGACCCCATTGACTTCCATTGAGTGGACAAAACATTTCTCAGAATATCTGCTTTTGTGTTCCACTGATGAAAGAAAGTCATTCAGGTTTGTGATGATAAGATAAGTAGACTTTAATTTTTGGTTGGACTATCCATTTTCTAACATTCTTCAATTCTATTATTAACATTCATTCTAATTAATTACAAGATGCCAAACAACTCGATTAAAATAATCTGATGTTCTTCAAAAGTTATAACCATTGCAGTAACATGGTGGACCCAATAACCTTCTACAAAAGATGTCATCTGATTAAATAAACTCTTGCAAACACAAACTAATATAACCTTACATTCAACAGAAAACAGTTGTGCAGTGTTTTACCAGTGTCAACACTGACCTGTCGAAACCCTACAGATCAAGCTCATGTTCTTCTCTCCAGACAGCAGGTTCATCTTTTCTGCAGTGTTCAAATATTTAAAGGGGACATATCATGAAAATCTTTGTTTTTCCGTGTGTAAGTGCTGTAATCGTGTCCCCGGTGCTTCTAACCCAGAAAACGTGAAAAGTGAAACCCAGTAACTTTGTTTTGTAAGGCTTTATCTACAATCATGTTAAAAAATAAGCCGATCAGATTTCGCTCCTTCTGCCGTATGAAGAGGATCTTATTATAATATTCCCGGCCCTTAATCTGCACGTTTACACACACCAGCGACATTGGGTTCGGCGAGCGCCGACAGAGACCAGTTCTAACGCACTGGAGAAGATCCAGCGACGCCTGAAACTGTTCTGTGGTTGAGCACAGACGACACTGAACACTATTGACCAGAACATGTCACCGCTGTCTTATAAACACCTCAGGAACTGTGGACACTTGTGGAAGAGTTCAACATGATGAGGAGATGATCAGTGTAACTCCACAACAACTACACAAATGTCTCCGCTAACATTCAGAAACGTGTAAAAGTGAAGCTCTCCCTGAGTCTCTCCGTAAGGCTGCACTCGCTGCTGGTTACTCCTGATTCTGGATCAGTGAGATCGGCCTGTGTTGTTATTGCCGGAGTCTCTGAAGCTCGTGTGAAGGCTCCGCCCTCTTCTGAACGGAGGCGGAGCTAAAGCTCATTTGCATTTAAAGGGACACGTGTTTTGCTCACACCCAAAAAGGTGCAAGTTTGACAAGCTATAATAAATGATGCCGAAATTTCACAGACACATTCTGAGGACACCATGAAAATGAATAGTGCTAATTAAAAGCATTTGAAACAGCATGGACGCGGAAACAGCACTATCAGAAAGTTAATATGTCACGTCTTATATAAGAGTGACGGTCACGTTATGATTCTGATGGTGACATCATCACCCATGACATCATCACTCGGCTGAAGGCTCATTCAGACCTGGTTGCAGACAGAGTTAACGTGTTTAACGTGTGTGTTCACTGGGGTTCCTCTGGCTCACGTCACCTCAGATGCCTGCACACAGAACAGCAGAAAGCGTTTATCCACTGGAACGCCGGACAGCTTCAGACGTGTTGGGAATGTGAGGAAAAGCCCCGCGCTCTCGTTTTTCTTCTGAAAGTCTTTCAGTTCATTAATACCCGCCTGACGGCCCTGAGTATCTTCAGCTGAGGTCTGAACGCCTGCTCTTCTGAGGATCCCAGCACTATTGTCCTGTTCAGAGAGCCTCAGGGAACTGTGTTTCAGAGCAAAATACCATCAAAGAAACAACACACTCTCACGGCAGTGTAACGCTCAATAAAGAAAGCTTTAGTAATATTTCTGTAAAGACCCGTCAGTTCAACAGAGGCCTGAAGATCCAGAGAAAGGGAATGAGAACCAGCTGCTGATGATCAGTTCCAGAGCGAGAGGCTATAGACCCTACAGACTCACACAACCCAGCAGAGCAACACCAGCACAGTCTCTCAAGAGCCATGTGTTATCTGTCTATCTATCTATCTATCTATCTATCTATCTATCTATCTATCTGTCTATCTATCTGTCTATCTATCTGTCTATCTATCTATCTATCTATCTGTCTATCTATCTATCTATCTATCTGTCTATCTAACTATCTGTCTATCTATCTATCTGTCTGTCTAACTGTCTATCTATCTATCTATCTGTCTATCTGTCTATCTATCTATCTGTCTATCTATCTATCTATCTATCTATCTATCTATCTATCTGTCTATCTATCTATCTATCTATCTATCTATCTATCTATCTATCTGTCTATCTATCTATCTGTCTATCTATCTATCTATCTATCTATCTATCTATCTATCTGTCTATCTATCTATCTATCTATCTATCTTTTGGTCTGTCTGTCTGTCTATCTATCTATCTATCTGCCTATCTATCTGTCTATCTATCTATCTATCTGTCTATCTATCTATCTATCTATCTATCTATCTATCTGTCTATCTATCTATCTGTCTGTCTGTCTATCTATCTGTCTGTCTGTCTGTCTATCTATCTATCTATCTATCTGTCTGTCTGTCTGTCTGTCTGTCTATCTATCTATCTGTCTGTCTGTCTATCTATCTATCTATCTATCTATCTATCTATCTATCTATCTATCTATCTATCTATCTATCTATCTATCTATCTATCTATCTGTCTATCTATCTATCTATCTTTTGGTCTGTCTGTCTGTCTATCTATCTATCTATCTATCTATCTGTCTATCTATCTATCTGTCTATCTATCTATCTATCTATCTGTCTATCTATCTATCTATCTGTCTATCTATCTATCTATCTGTCTATCTATCTATCTATCTATCTGTCTATCTATCTATCTATCTATCTTTTGGTCTGTCTGTCTGTCTATCTATCTATCTATCTGCCTATCTATCTGTCTATCTATCTATCTATCTGTCTATCTATCTATCTATCTATCTATCTATCTATCTATCTATCTATCTATCTATCTATCTGTCTATCTATCTGTCTGTCTGTCTGTCTGTCTGTCTGTCTGTCTGTCTGTCTGTCTGTCTATCTATCTGTCTGTCTGTCTGTCTGTCTGTCTGTCTGTCTGTCTGTCTATCTATCTATCTATCTACCTATCTATCTATCTATCTATCTATCTAATCTATCTATCTATCTATCTATCTATCTATCTATCTATCTATCTATCTATCTATCTATCCATCTGTCTATCTATTGGTCTATCAACATATCTGTCTATCTATCTACCTTTCTGTTTGTCTGTCTATCTATCTATATATATATCTATATATATCTGCCTGTCTGTCTGTCTATCTATCTATCTAGCTACATTTCTGTCTATCTGTCTATCTATCTGTCTGTCTATCTATCTATTTGTCTATCTAACTTTCTGTCTGTCTATATATCTATCTGTCTGTCTACCTTTCTGTCTGTCTGTCTATCCATCTATCTTTCTGTCTGTCTATCTATCTATCTACCTACCTTTCGGTCTGTCTGTCTATCTATCTATCTCTCTGTCTATCTATATATGTATATTTCTCTCTTTCTATCTATCTATCCTTCTATCTATCTGTATCTGTCTGTCTGTCTATCTATATTATACATTTATAACTACCTATCTATCTAAAAAGGATATTTTATTTTAGAAACATAATTTCAGTAACCAAATTAGTCAGAATAAATTCATAAAATAAATCAATTCATTCGTGTTTTAGAGGCATGAATCAGGTTCGATCAGTACCGTGCATAAAATCAACAAAACATGACAGGAAATCTGTCATCGTCTCAAATATATCAGAACTGTAATTGTAACCTATCTATCTATCTATCTATCTATCTATCTATCTATCTATCTATCTATATCTCGAAAATACTGTAATTGTAAGTTACATCATTATCGCGGACGAACAGAGACTGAGCCTCGACAATTACTGACAGAAACTCTTTCAGAAACTCCGAGTGAATAATAATCCGCTATTATAGATCATCTGACTGGATCATATCATGCATAATTCGTCACCATAACGATCTTGGAGGTTGTAAAGAAAAAAAACTTAACCAAACCCTTAACTATCCCACGGGTTGAGGACCATCACTGTCATCTTCCACACTAACATGATTTCAGGAGGAACTGGAGAACTGAGGAACTGTACCTGCTCGTGTCGCGTGCAGCAGGAGCAAAACCACCGAGAGTCCGGCCATCCGGGAACTATTCTTCATCATCTTCATCTTCAGCCCGTCAGCTGCACCGGACCGCCCGGCGCTCGCGAGGTGTGTGTGTGTGTGTGTGTGCGCGTCGCACCTGGACCTGAAGATCCCGACCAAAAAATCCCGGAGGAGAACAATCCTGCAGGAACCTTCACACACACCGACCGACAGACAGACTGCTGGAGTTTATCTATACTGTCTCACCTCACCCGTCCATCTGTGTGTGTGTGTGTGTGTGTGTGTGTGAGAGAGAGAGAGAGAGTGTCTCGTTCTGAACTCCGCTGAAAACTTTGATGTAAAACATTATGAGTTAAAACTGTTGCCTATGAACAAAACATTCAATCTCTGTTCACGATTGGATACGACGTTTGTTTTGTATTTCATGTCACTAAATTCGTTGATCATAAAATCTAAATAAATTATATTTTTCCTGACCTACAGAACAGAAGTGATGCTGTCCACACGGATAAAACGGAAGATTAATTACATTCACAAAACATAAACATCATATGTGCTATTAAAACATGCGATATATATATATTCATTCTGACAAGATTTTCATGACAATGAAGCATTTCAACCCAAATCCAACCTAATTATTGTACAGCAAAACAAGTCTCAGTTCGTTACTGTAATGTGATGTTTTTCTTTGTTTTAATTACAATCACCATAAACTAAACTCAGTAGGCTACAACCAACACTATGATTTAAACATTAAAGTTGTTCACTTTTTTAAATAACATGTCGTTGTTTTTTGCATTACATTAATGATTATTTTACAGGGACATTTTATTGAGAAATGTTCTTAATGTTATGACAATACAAAAAACATATATATATAAATATATATACAGGTGAAACTCGAAAAAATATTTATATTGTGCATGTATTTCAGTAATTCAAATTAAAAGGTGAAATTAATATATTTATTATACATATGCATGATTATACTTTTCAGAGGGCCGACATTTCTGTATTTAAAATCCTTTTTTTTAATTGATTTCATGTAATATTCTAATTTTCTGAGAATTTGAATTTGGGGTTTTCATAAGCTGTAAGACATAATCATCAAAATTATAACTTTTGCACGATATTCAAATTTTTCGAGTTCCACCTATGGTTGCAATGCAAAAATCATAATAGCCATAAAAGTCAAACTCTTTTAGGGCTATTATGACTTTGGCATTGCAACTGTTTTCAATTCTTTATGTAATATGTAATGAAACTTTAGGCATGTCTGTTGTTTGATTTTGGGATCACTCGAGTGTGTGATCAGAGGGAAAGTTCAGTTGTGTCTGTGCTTTCCGATGAAATCAGAGATATGCAGAGCTCATCATTAACAAATGACCCATTTCACAGGCTTCAGTGAAACATACTAACTTTAACTCTCCCAACCACACCACACGGGATCACCAGCACCTCACACACACACACACACACACACACACACTTATAAACATGCTCGAACAAGATGTTGAGCTGCCCAACTAATAAAATCAAATGTGCTCCGGCAGATTCCAAATTCCTGCTTGAACTGAGCCTAAGGGCCCACACACACACACACACACACACACACACTCATGTTGGTGATGAATCGCTCTTTTGCAAACCTTTGACTGTTTTCTCCAAGAAATGCCAAAAGAGTGATTCTGTGAATGTGAGGGTCAAAGGTCAAACCCTGCAGCTGACCGCGACCTTGACCTCTGATAACTGAAATGAAGCAGAATACAGAGAGAGAGAGAGAGAGAGGTGTGACTGACACTGTTATATCGTCCTGTATAAACCTCTATTGGAGGTTGAGTGACAGCGGCGTGTCCCAGCAGGGCCTGTGATTCCAAGCGTAGTTTCACAAGTCCCGCCTTCCTTCCTTCCTTCCTTCTTTCTTTCTTTGCTTCTCGTGTTCATGTTTGAAAGAGTTTGTCAGTAACATCCCCTAAGACAAATCATGATGTTGATCAAATTATGAACTCGCTCTTCAAATACAGTATATAAACATGAGATTACAGATTTGTCAAATCATGCCCATTCAGAAAGATTTTCTCATTTTAAACTCATCATGAAACGGTAGCAGCGCTGGTCTTCTCTCCTCTATTGTGTCGTATATCGAGTGAAACACTTCTGGAAAAAGAACAAATGTGGGCGGGGCTTGACTGTGAATTAATTGGATGGTTGTGGTTTGCTATTGGCTGATCTCATGTGAGTGACAGGTTATAGCCCCGCCCACATCATCAGAGAAGAGAACAGATGCTGCAAGAGGAACTGATTCTCATTCAACAATATTAACACAATAATGATGTGCACAGATACATAATTTATAATAAACACTGCAATATTCCATTAAAAAATGTCTATATAATTCAAAATGAAAACATTAAGCAATATTACATACAGACAGTACAGTAATGTGACCGACCGCTGGGTGGCGCTAGAGACGGTAGTGTAGTTGACTGATGGAAAATAGGACACATTTACATTTAATCAGACGCTTTTATCCAAAGCAAGTTACAACTGAGGAGAGTAATAGATCCGACCAGCAAGAGGAAAACAGTAAGAGCTGTAACAAGTCTCAGTTAGTCATTGCAAGAGTTTTTTTTACTCATACAACATTACATTATACACATTACAATTATTAACAAGTTTCTTTTTAGCAGTTGAAGCGGCCCGTTAAACAACAACACCAGTGATAACGCGCTATACGGCTCTAATGATCCAGTCACATGGGGCCATTTTTGGAAAGCTGAATAAATAAGCTTTCCATTGATGAGTGTTGTTAGGACAGGATAATATTTGGTCAAGATACAACTATATGAAGATCTGGAATCTGAGGGTGCAAAAAAATCGCGATAGTGCTGCATTCACTCATGGAAATAAATGTTTTATATATTTACGGTAGGAAATGTACAAAATATCTCCATGTAGCATGATCTTTACTTAATATCCTAATGATTTTTAGCATAAAAGAAAAATCGATCGTTTTGACAATATACCCGTGCGACTTGAGAGTGGTTGTGTGATCCAGGGTCACAGTAAAGTGTAGATATAAAGTGTTTATAAGTAGAAGTCTTTCATGATTGTGCTTTAGAAAGGCGCTCACCATCGGGCTGTGAGCTGACAGAATCCCGCGCGTTCCCGTGACTGCGCGCGCTCGCGTTCTCCTGATCTTATGAGATCTTCTGCTCTCTCAAAGCTCCGCGGAAACCATGGCGACGGAGGGCCAGCGAGTGGTGCTGATCACCGGCTGCTCGTCCGGGATCGGGATGGGCATCGCCGTGCAGCTCGCGAGAGACGACAACAAGCGCTACCACGGTAAGACCCGACCCGGGAACAATGGGGGAAATTAAAACAGTTTCTAACTATTTTAATTTCACACAACTGATAGAACAGCCCACTGGAACAACCCCTCGATCTAAAACTAGAATAGATCTATCGTTTACAAATAAACCTGAAAGAGTTTTACAGCATTATAATCTTTTGACAATCTATAATCTGCTGTCTGATCATAATAGAGCAAATAAACCATAATAGGGCCGACCTGACCTTTCAGACTTTATCAGTTTGTGGAAACCTACTTAGACTATTTACTTCCCCCCTCATTCATTTCACACAGGTCTAGTTCAATTGTGTGGTTTTGTTTCATTAATACAGTGTTTATTTTTTCTTGATTTATCCCGAAAGAATGGAAGTAAAGTGTGAAAACATGCCCCATAGGTGGAGCACATTGTAACATGACCATATGGCAGATTAAAATGTTATCTAATAAAAAAAATACAAGACAAACTAAAATATTGTGTCAATAAAATACAATCGTTAACTTTGACATTTTTTAATAATGAAAAATAAACACATTTTTGACACTGGAAAACACAGCCATACAGCATATTTCAAAACATCATAATAATTCATCATTTCTGAACATTGACTCTCAGTCTTTAATCACATTTTTCTTATGGTTTCTTAATAAGATCCATAAAAGTATAGAATAGAATATCATAGTTCTAATAGCGGCTCACTGTAACGCAGTGTGACAACATGCCCCGCCTGAGGAACCCGGCGAGTGTTTCTGTTAGATCAGCATTAAAGAATCATTTCAACTGTTAAATAACAGATATACGACTAAAAAAATATCAGATTTCTCTCATTTTAAATAAACAAAAAATAGAGATTTACTTTTGCTATGGGTAAATAAATATTCAGTGATATCATCCAAAGATTTCTGAAATGTGGCGCAATTTTTTCTCTTTATATTGTTGATATGGCAACTAGTAAATGCACTAAGTTTTCATGTGTGGAAGTGTTTTTAGAAAGTGTGTGACCACTAGCCCGCGTTAGTGTGAGTGTGTGCCCCGCTCTCCCCTAATGTTCTTTTCCAGAAAACGTACAAAACAGCGCTAGAGATCCGCTCCTTGAAAAGCGTTGTCCTATTCCTGATATATACATGCACTTCCATGAGGAATACAGTAATACAGACTTTAGGAAAGGCCAAAGCCAGTTTATATGGGCATTATTGAGGGCTCAAAAGGGGATGCGGAAAAATCTGACAAACTTTTAATAAATTAGTTGGAAAAGTTAGTTTTAAACTTAAAAATTAACGATATTTTAGTAAAGGATTCATTAACTGTAGCTACTAATTTTAATACACATTTTATAAATTCAGTTGATGAATTAACCCAGCTTTTCACCGTAAAAGATATTACTTTTCAGTACTAAGACCTATTTTCCAGGAAGAGGAGGAAACTGAGTTAGAAGCAGCTGATGCGTTAAAAAGCTCTAAAGCAAAGGGCCATGGCTTTATGGAAATGTTAATCAAATCAAATAAAGATTCTTTAGTACGCCCAATTACACACATGGTACATTTGTCCTTTAGGGAAGCAATCCTAATTTAAAAATCTGTAGATAAACCACATTTGAATGATAATATGCCAATTAGCATCCTTCCGATTATATCTAAGGCAGCAGAAAAATGGGTAAGCTTTTGTCTAATCATCTTTTACTTCTTTACATCCAATGCAATTTGGTTTTCACCACCATTATTCAACAGAATCAGCAGATTGTTTGTTTGTTGAGAAAGTCAAATGCTTATGAGATAAGAGTGTGTGTGTGTGTGTGTGTGTGCTGGTGCTGTTCTTTTTAGATCTAAAGAAGAACCATCAGATGCTTTTATCTAAACTAACAAATGTACATTTTTCAGAGGAAGCAATACTTTGGATCCAATCATATCTTTTAAATAGTAAACAGTGTGTGTGTGTGTGTGTGTGTGTGTGTGTGTGTGTATTGCTGGTTCAAAGTCTTCTTACCTTGCTTGCCTCAAGAGGTTCCACAAGGCTCCGTCTTGGGACCGATTTTATTTCCACTTTATATTAATGATCTATGGAGTGTGTAAAGATGTAAATGTTTAGATGATGTCGTAATTTTTACCCATGCTAATAACTTTGAAAAATCTTTGATTACTTTGAATTCTGCTGTGACTAATGTTCAGGATTGGCTCACCAGAACAGGTTCACTATTGAACACACAAAAAGACTGTGTGTATAATGTTGTGCAGAACAGTGTGTAGAGATGACAGATTCAAATGTATTCCTGAAAGGGGAGGAGCTTGAAATTGTTAAAGAGTTTAAGTATTTACTTTGGATTCAACTCTAACTTTTCTAAGTCTAATATTGTCCAATTTAATTGAAAGAATTTCGTACATTCGGCCATTTTTGTCAGTCGGCGCTGCCAGGTTGTATATCATGATTATTCACATCCAAAATAAAAGCTTTGTGCATGAAAATATTTCTTAAATACAGTACAATAACAATAACAATACATACAGAAATAAGATCCAAGAATGTGAGAGTTTGAATGAGATCAAATGTTGTTATTGTGTAAACTATTAAAAATCGCTTTCGTTAATTAAAATAAAGCTGAAATAAAATAAAGTACACACAATGTACGAAAAACTTAAACTTAAAACACTTAAATGAAAATGAGAACGGTTGCCTTGGTGATTAACTAAAATAAGCTTATGTGCACAATAAATGAAAGCTTAGAAATATATATATAAAAAAAACGAATTAAAATAATGAAAATTACAAAAACAAACACACTAAAAGTTAAACTAAAACTGAAATGAAAAGTATAAAAATAAAATATAAGTGTGTGACTATATTAAAGAGCATGTGTGTACAGGATCTCTGTGTGTGTGTGTGTGTGTGTGTGTGTGTGTGTGTGTGTGTGTGTGTACTGATCTGGCTTCTATCCCTGCTTAGCCTTTAGTGCTTTAATGGTATGACAGAACTGATCTCTTGTGTTTTTAGTCTTCACGCACATATTCTTCATCCTGTACAGAACACACACACACACACACACACACGTTACACCATGACATTGGCATGATTATGAGCTTTATGAATCACCAGTGACGGATGGATATGAGCTGCGTGTCTAAACCTCTTCAGTCATCATTGGATGTTGAACTCATTCACTCGTGCTTTATGTTCATGTGTGTGTGTTCAGTAACTAGTCCTCTCTCTCTGTGTGTGTGTTCAGTAACTAGTCCTCTCTCTCTCTCTCTCTCTGTGTGTGTGTGTGTGTGTGTTCAGTAACTAGTCCTGTCCTCTCTCTCTCTCTCTCTCTCTCTGTGTGTGTGTTCCGTAACTAGTTCTCTCTCTCTGTGTGTGTGTTCCGTAACTAGTTCTCTCTCTCTGTGTGTGTGTTCCGTAACTAGTCCTCTCTCTCTCTCTCTCTCTCTCTCTCTCTCTCTCTCTCTCTGTGTGTGTGTGTTCAGTAACTAGTCCTCTCTCTCTCTCTGTGTGTGTGTGTGTTCAGTCATAGCTACGATGCGGGATCTGAAGCGGAAGGATAAGTTGGTTGAAGAGGCTGGAGACGCGTACGGACGAACTCTGTCTCTGCTCACGCTGGACGTCTGCAGTGATGAATCTGTCAAACAGTGTGTCGACAGCGTCAAAGATCGACATATAGACATACTGAGTGAGTTCACACACACACACTCACACACACACTGAGCCTCATCTTCAGTGGATTGTGTTCATCCGTGCTTAGGTTTACAAGACCGATTTAGACTAAGCAGATAAAATTAGCCTTTAGGTTCCCAGTTAATCTGAGCATCTGTTTCTATTTCCAACCTTGAGCTTCATCCAGTGTTTATCTGTCCGAAACACCGTTACACACGTCACTGTCTGTAAAAGAGCAGAAATACTGTCAGTAATGAGTCCTGGATCATCAGTGAACTGATTCATACTTACACTGCTGTTGAATCGAGACTCACTCCTGAATCTGTTTTCAGTTAGCAGGTTATCTGTGAGAATAGCGCTGAAAGAGAACAAGTCCAATAGAGTAAATAAAGGGATGAAACATAAATAAGAATGATGTAAAAATGACAAACCAATCTAAAGGCCTGTTCACACCAAGATTCATTTTTTCTGCAATAAACATTTTAAGTTGAATGAATGCCAGTTATTGAATCTGTTTAGACTGACATAAACTTCACATTCTGTCATTACTGAGAGTTTTATTATTTATAGCAAAGACAGAACAGCGCTGCATTTAACACAAAAAAAGGAAAAAACAGGACAACCATAAAAGAAAAATCAGTAAGAAAGATAATACCATATTCTTTAAGAAATCTGTTACTCTTAAGTTATTATTATTACTTATGAGTTGGAGATTTCAATTTCAGCGAGAAAGACATCTAATCTTGGCAAAGTATTGAGAAATGGAGTCTTATAAATCAATAAAACATTTGCAAAGCAAAACAAAGACATGAATA
This sequence comes from Tiaroga cobitis, assembly GCA_030578255.1. NCBI lineage: Eukaryota > Metazoa > Chordata > Actinopteri > Cypriniformes > Leuciscidae > Tiaroga > Tiaroga cobitis. Next base: position 57,033,550 of record CM060591.1, read on the forward strand.
GTAAGTTCAACAGCATGGTTACTGTCATAAAAATAAAGAAATATATCTTTCTGAGAAAAGTTTAAGTCACAATTTATAAAGGTAGATAGAAAACAACTTCTCCTAAAGGGAAAGAATCTAGTAAATTTGAACAAAAAAGAAAATAATTGTGTATATCAGCATCTTGATAATGAAACCGCATATATTATACTGCCGTACTGTACTTCTGCTTTTCCATAAGCACCACTTACTGTCAAATAGGGAAAATGTATTTTCATTCATCTTTCATTGGTTTAAACTTTAAACAGAGAAATCAATAAAAACTACGTCAGCCACGGAATAAAAACAAGGCAATTCTGACTTTTTATCTCACAATTCTGACTTTCTTTGCTCGCAATTGCGAGTTTTTTATTACTTTATTTCTACACAAGTATGACTTATTTCTCATAATTCTGAGTTTAGACATGAATTCAGAATTGCGAGATATAAATTTGGAATTGCGAGAGAAAAAAGTCTAAGTTGCCTTTTTTATTTCCGTAGCAGAAACAAGCTTCCATATGAATGTAAAAATCAGATGGAAATTTCATGCGTAATATTGGTGTGAACAGGCCTTAGGCCTAACCCAGGCCTAACCCAGGCCTAACCCAGGCCTAACCCAGGCCTAACCCATCCATTGACATGAGTAGTGAGTGCCTGTGATCCGTGTGTCAGTCAGTAACGCTGGTGTCGGGCTGGTGGGGCCGGTGGAGGGGCTCAGTATGGAGGACATGGCAAACGTGTTCGAGACCAATTTCTACGGTGCGGTGCGCATGATTAAAGAGGTCATGCCCGACATGAAGAGGAGACGCTCTGGACACATCGTCGTCATCAGCAGTGTGATGGGCCTGCAGGGTAAACACTGGCTGTTTATTCACTTCACTGCAGTTATTGCGATTAAGGGTTCTTCCCAAAGTACTTCCTCTACTTGAGGATTATTGTCCTGATAAGTTAGACACACGTACAGTCAAACCAAAAAATTATTCAGACACCAGATATAATTTTAGATTTTTTTTACTAGTGTGTGCAGGACACTATAGTTCATTTATGTAAGTGAGGAGAGCGAAATAAAGTAAACTGTGACATATTATACCCAAATATTCTTCATACAGTGACTTCCAGTGACATTTACACACATTTGGGACCAATAATGATTCCTCCACTTTGAGCTGATGATGTTTTGCTGAAGTGTGTTTTCTGTAATTGCTAATGCTCTTTTTACACACACACTGAACAACATGACGCATTGCTTGGTCACTGGTTGAGCTAAACTGGTATTATCTAATTGTGTAGTTAAATTTAACAGCTGACAGATATTCAACATAATTCATGTGTGAGAGTCTAACAGAAGGACGGACAAAACCAGTCAAATATCCACTGATCTGAGAACTCTGAGTTCTGCTCATATTTCATTATCATTTTCTAAACTATAGCAAATAAACTGAGATAATGTGAGAAATGTTGAAGGTGTCTGAATAAGTTTTGGTTTGACTGTATATTTCTCCTTGAAGAACAGCAGATCTCTTACCTTTAATGTGGATGAAGACAGATGACCTGCTGAATGACAGACATGTAAAAACATCATCAGTGTACAGAACATTCACACCTCTAAAGTTATAAAACCGCGGTAAGAGATGTACCTCTGTGTCGTGGGTTGGTCTTCACAGGTGTGGCGTTTAATGACGTCTACTCTGCGTCGAAGTTCGCCATAGAGGGGTTCTGTGAGAGTCTGGCCGTCCAGCTGCTCAAGTTTAACGTCACGTGAGTTTCACTGCACTCTCAACACCAGTGTTTGCTATTAAGCTCAAATCTACACTTCTGCATTTCATCTTCTCGTTTATACTTCCTGTCGTTTGATTTTCAGTATCTAACACTCTTTGGCTCTTAACATCAGTGATCAAACAATGAAACATGAACATTAGCAGAATCACACGAGTGGTGTTGTGTGAGAGGTCCCTCTGGTGGTGTGGAGAGGCTGTTACGGGTACAAACCCAATAAAGATCACAGATCAGGAACTAAGATCTAGAGTAGTGGTTCTCCAGAAGCGAGCCACAAGATTACTTAAAATGCCTTAAAATGAGTAACAACAAAGCATTAAAATTAATAAACTAGAAACCCTTATATAAGCTGAACTAAAATTAAAAATAACTAGAAACCACGATATAAGCTGAACAACATTTAAATTTTTCCCTCAAATAAATGAAATTGAAGAGCCAGGTTTCCCATGCAAATTCATATTTACAACAAGGATTCATAAAAATTATGTCATAAAAGTAACGAATTGGGTCAAGCTCTATAATGTAATCACAAATGACATGAAAAGTCATGAAAATTAATTAGTCATAAAAAGTGTAAACCCTGATGACTTAATTACTTATAATTATTTAATTTGACATTGCCACTCAATGTCTCCAACTTCACACAGTTGAGAACCACTGTTCTAGAGAATCATCTGGATCCTGTTACATGTTCCCAATTTCTTGTTTGGACTTTTGTGTTACTTCCTGTCCCATGTGTTATGTTTGTAGTTCTTTGTAGTTTTCTTGTTGATTAGTCTTGTGTTATGTTTATTGTTAGTGTGTATATATAGCCCTTGTGCTTCCTTTTTTCCTTGTCAGTCGATGTTTGCTGTAGCAGGCAGATGGTGCGTGTCCCTGCTCTTTGGTTCACTATGTTTCTCGTGTTTCCTGGTTTCTCGTTTATGTTTGTTTGTTTGTTTAATAAAACCCGGGCATTACAATTGAACTAAACCCATTATATTTTAGTCGACTAAATCTACTATAGATTTAGTCGACTAAAATCTTATTGTATTTCGTCGACTAAAACTAGACTAAAACTAAAACAATTCAGATGACTAAAATATGACTAAAACTATTAGGCATTTTAGTCAAAAGACTAAGACTAAAACTAAATAAAAATTTACTGTAAAAATTAACACTGGGTGGGAGGATGGATTTTATGTGTGACATAACTAGCTGTTCAAAACACTTCATAATGATGGAGGTCAGTGCCACAGGGCGATAGGCATTAAAGCAAGATGGAGAAGGTTTCTTTGGCACAGGTATGAAGGTGGTGGTCTTAAAGCATGATGGAAGTACAGCCTTTCTGAGAAAAGTGTTAAAACATCCCTGAAGACATCCTTCAACTCCTCTGCACAATCCTTCAGCACACGACCCGGGATGTTATCGGGACCTGCTGCCTTGCGAGTGTTAATGGTGGAGAGTGTTCTCTTCATGCTGGCGGCAGACAGACACAGAACCTGGTCGTCAGAAGAAGGTGAGATCTTCTTTGGCCATGAGTTGTTTTGTGCTTCAAACCTTGCAAATAGGGTTGCCAACCGTTCCGTATAATACGGAATCGTCCCGTATTTGACACATAAAAGTCTTGTTCCGTATTGAACTGATACGGAACGCACTTTGTTCCGTATTTTTGAGAATCAATTCAGTGCAAATTCATGACAGGTACATACTGTAGCTTCTAATATATGTCAATATATGTTTTTCTATGATAAGAAAAAAAAAACCCAGACGGTGCGCCACGGTGCGGTAGATACTAATTTCTCCCCCTGACCCCTGTTTGTCTATGATCAGCCGCGTAGCGTTTTTAACATCTTGGAACATCATCAGAGAATGCTCTTTTAATTGGTCGTTAGTCATAATGAGTCACGTATCGTAGCAACGATGAAGACAAGTGACAACAGCGGGAAATGTAAATGTAGCCCTGTTGAAATTATATCTATATTATTTTACTTTTCTTCAAAATGTATCTTGATATTGGGTTGTTTATATATTTGATTTATGTTGTATATCTGTACTTCTCACGTGTATTGAAAACAATATTTTATATTGTTAGAAGTGTATAAAGTTTGTCTAGGCTCTGATTGGGTATTTCACATGTCCGTTTGGTTTGGAGAGTGATGTGATAGGCAGAGGGGGCGGGGGCAGTGAGTGAGATGTGAGGTGACGAAGAAGAGCGGGAAGAAGAAAAACAAAACAGAACGAGATTGACGCAGTTACGATTTGAGATTCAGTTGCTTTTACTAATAGTAGTGAGTCTATGTAATTTCGTACAGAAGTTAAAGTATTGATCTCCTACTTTAGTTCATGGTGAGTGTGTGCCGTGTATTCTCGCGAGTCACGAATGTGACGCACTTGTTATTCACTAGTGATTTGAGGTAACCGGAGACTGAGCTCCTCCGGCCACGTTGGATTCCAATACCAGGTAGCGCTTCAGGTATCCTGGATTGCCTGGAAGTTCCCCTGGCCTCGTTGGATTCCCTGATCGGGACCGCATGGCGAGTTATGATCTTTTTGCCCGGTGCAGCACGGTGTTTTCTCCTTCCTGACGCTCTCTGCATTGCTTCTTTTTTCCGTGGGACTGTGATCATGACAATCGTGAGTAGTATTTTCCCTTATTGTTGGCTCTAGTAAGAGTGAAGCGGCGATTGGTATTTTTTCCGCCCCAACGCACACAAGCGTCGTTCAGGCCTGCATCTCATTTTATTTGTTTACTTTATTGGGACTATTTTTGACCTTTTATATATTTTTTTCAAGAGACTGGGCCCAGTGAAGGTTAATTACTGACAGAAACTAAATGTAAAACTATGTGAAAGTGTTGAATATACTCCATCATGTTAATCGTGAGTAATGTAAAGTTGTTTATTGTGATTCATAACTTGCTTTGGAGGTTCATTTCATAACTTTAGTTGATTGTCAAGTAAAAGAGAAACAAGGGAGTATTTGAAATTGAGTCTTTATTCATTTTTTCTTTATTACATTTACATTCTGTGATTTTACTGATTTCTATTCAGTTTCCCTACCATAATCTATTACTACATCAGTAACGAACCTAGGGCACTCTAGATAATGGTACGTATAGAGTGCTACATATAAATTGGAGGCCCCAGCGAGATATTTCCCCCCATTTTTCTACCATATAGTGTGTAATTTGAGAGACACATATTACTCGGTATGGATATTCCCAAAAATTTAACCATTGGTGAGCTCAATGAATGGTGTGAGGGTTTAGGAGTTAACCCCTCCCATGCTTTTGTGTTAAGTGGAGTGCCCACTGATTTAGATGTATCAGACATCGAAGAATTGGCACAAACTGTAAAAGTTTTTGGGAGAGTTCGAGTAAGGGATGAAAAATACTACTCTCAAACGCAAAGTAAAATTGTGCTGTGTGAGTGCAGGCAGCCAGTAAGCCCAGATCATACCCCACCTGAGATCCAACCTACTAGTGGAGAAATTCCCTGGAAGATAATTCTACTTACCCCAAGAGAGTCAGATCAGTTTTCTGATAAATTTCGCAAGTTATTACAAGAGGAAGGTAAGACTATGGATGATGTCAGGGCTCTTTTCTCCAACGATCCCCTGCAAGGAAGTTCACCGGATAGTATCATCCGAGCAGTTGGAGATCTCCTTGAGAAAACCATGAGACCCAGCAGTGATACTAATGCTTTCAGACGGTTGAGGACATTTTCTGGGACCATTCCCACACCTCCCGGCGAAGAAAGCCTAGAACATTGGCTGGCTCAGGCCCATTTAATGGTTGAAGAGTGTAGCTGTTCCAACCGAGAAAAACGCACAAGGATAGTTGAAAGCTTAAAGGGTCCTGCTTTAGATATAATTCAAGCAGTGAGGCTAAACGATGCAGATGCAACCCCTACTGGTTATTTGAAGGCATTGGAGAATGCTTTTGGTACACCTGAGTCAGGGGAGGACTTGTATTTCGCCTTCAGATCTATGCACCAGCAGTCTGGTGAAAATCTGTCTGATTTCTTGCAAAAGGTCTTAGAAGAGTTTTGCACAGAGGTGGAATATCTCCCCAACGCGCAGACCAAGTTAGGCTAGAACAGCTTATTCCACACAATCTGACATGATATTGGTGCATCTACGACTAAGGGAGAGAAAAGAGAAGCCTCCTACCTTTTTGCAGTTGTTGAATGAAATCAGAGAGGAAGAAGAATACGAAGCCTCGCGTCGAAAACTGAATCCTACTGTAAGACAGGTGCAGGCTAGTAAAGAGATGAAGTCAAGTTCTTCTGAAATTCAAGAGCTGAAAGCTGAACTCAAAGTGTTAAATTCTAAGTTGAAGAAAAGAGACACTGAGGCTGAAACAAAACTGAAAAATTGTCAAAAGCCAGTTGAGATTGAAATGGAGAATGAGGTTCAGATTCTGCAGAAACAAGTGAAAAAACTCCAGGAACAGCTTAGTGTAATGACAGTGTCACCAGGTATGTCTGTGTCTAAAGAGTTCCCAAGAAGGGATGGCAGAAGCAAGCCTAATAGTAACCGGAAACCTCCGTTACCTCCTGAAACTTCAGATTATTTCTGTTACAGATGTGGCGAAGACGGCCATATTGCCACTCATTGCAATTCTCCTGAGAACACTGCAAAAGTCATTCAAAAGCTGATCCGTGCACTTCGGAGGGGCAGGGGTGGAAAAGAACCAGCGTCTGCAGCGGTAGAGAACTTTTCTGTTCGTCAGGGAAAAGTAGAGTCTCTCAAGCCAAGTCACTTACCTGAGGGGTTAGTGGGACCATCTCCTCTTGCTAGTGTCACGCTTGAAGGTCAGCCATGCAAAGCCCTACTGGACAGTGGTTCCCGTGTCACCATAGTGTTTGAAAGTTGGTACCAGCAACACCTTTCACATGTTCCTCTTATGCCTCTGACTGACCTTGCAATATGGGGTCTCAGTGATTCCACTTACCCTTACAGTGGGTATATATCTGTTGAATTGGCTTTTCCTGAAGTCAGATCACTCTCCAAAGAGAAGATTTTGATCTTGGCACTTGTATGTCCGGACCCCAAAAGTCCAGATCCGGTTTCAGTCATTCTTGGCACAAATACTTCCAAACTTAACACTCTGTTGGCTCACTGCAAAGAGTTGGTCAATAGCAGCACCGTCAATTCGCTGAGAATACTTCCTTATGAGTTGAATGTTACCAAACCGTCTTTGACATCCAGCAGCAGACTATCTACTGACGTTGTGGGACTAGTGACATGGGAGGGTCCCGGACCATTAACTATTCCTCCTCGCAGTACTAGTTATGCTGTGTGCAAGGTCATGCCCCACCAATCTTTAGCCAATCACATTCTTCTAGTGGAGATGCCGGAGGATGGTCAACTTCCTGCTGGGGTCCTAATACCCTCTCTTGTGATGACTCCTTCTGTTGTGAATGAAGATCATTTCCTTGTACCCCTTCAAAACGAATCTCAGAAGGGAACTGTGATTCCTATCGGGACTCTATTGGCTCAAGTATGTGTGGTAGACACTGTCACAGTGCCACAGAAATCAGTTTCCACACCAAAGACCCTAGACCCTAGCTTGTTTGACTTTGGCGACTCTCCAATTCCAGAAGTTTGGAAAACACGCCTTGTTAACATACTGTCACAGAAAACGGGAGTTTTTTCAATAGATGAATGGGACGTAGGACTAGCCAGTGGGGTGAAACACCAAATACGACTCTGTGATTCAAAGCCATTCCGAGAGAGATCCAGGCGTATAGCCCCGGCTGATATTGAGGATGTTCGCCGGCATATACAGGAACTGTTGGCAGCCGGAATAATCAAAGAATCACGCAGTCCTTACGCTTCCCCCATAGTCATTGCAAGAAAGAAGAATGGCCGAATACGCATGTGCATTGACTATCGCACCTTGAACTCACGCACAGTGCCTGACCAGTACACCATGCCACGTATTGATGATGTGCTTGATTGTTTGACGGGCAGCAAATGGTTTTCTGTTCTGGATCTGCGGAGCGGATATTACCAGATTGCAATGGCGGAAGAGGATAAGGAGAAAACAGCGTTCCTTTGTCCATTGGGGTTCTACCAGTTTGAGAGGATGCCTCAGGGAATAACTGGAGCCCCTGCGACATTCCAACGATTGATGGAAGCAGCAGTTGGAGACATGACTCTGTTACAGGTACTGGTTTATCTGGATGACTTGATAGTGTTCGGGAAAACCCTTGAGGAGCATGAGGAACGCCTGTTGAAGGTACTGAAAAGGCTGGAGGAGTGTGGCCTAAAAATTTCAATCGATAAGTGTCAATTTTGCCAGCCTCAGGTGAAGTACCTGGGCCATATTGTTTCTGCAGCCGGTGTCTCGACAGACCCTGAAAAAGTGAAAGCCGTTCTTGACTGGAAGAAACCTGTAGATTTGAAGTCACTACGATCCTTCCTTGGGTTCTGTGGGTATTATCGGCGTTTTATTGCCAATTACTCATCCATTGTCAGGCCCTTGACGGAGTTAACTAAGGGTTACCCACCGACTCAGAAAAGGAAGAAATCTGGTAGTGCGGAGAAGCAGCAGTACTTCAAGGAGTCAGAACCCTTCGCTGATAGATGGGACAAAGTCTGTGATGATTCCTTTGAGAAAATCCTACATTGCCTCACCAACACCCCTGTGTTAGCTTTCGCTGACCCAAGCAAACCTTACATCCTTCATGTGGATGCGAGCCTGGATGGGTTGGGTGCAGTGCTTAATCAGGAATACCCTGAAGGTCTCCGTCCCATTGCTTTTGCCAGTCGAAAGCTGAGTACGTCAGAACGTAATTATCATATACATCAGTTAGAATTCCTCGCTGTGAAATGGGCTGTCGTGGATAAGTTCCATGACTACCTTTATGGAGCTAAGTTTACAGTGAGGACAGATAACAATCCTCTCACCTATGTGCTGACAACTGCCAAACTTAACGCCACAGGCCATAGGTGGTTGGCTGCGTTAACTACGTATGACTTTGATGTAGAGTACAAACCAGGAAGAAGCAATGTGGATGCTGACCTTTTGTCAAGGAATGCTCAGGATTTTCAGGATGGATGGGAGAAGATATCCCTTGCTGGAGTGAAAACTCTTTGTCGGCAGGTTTGTGTTAGTATGAATGAGACCTCCAGATTTATAGATCAGCTTGGGGCATCTCCTAAAGCCATCCCAGATGTTTTTGCTTTTCCAACACAAGTTGGTGTTAGTCCACTTGACCAGTTAAGTAGAGGTGACTTGACAAAAGCACAGAGATGTGATCCCGCCATTGGGGTTGTGATGAAACATATAGAGGCTAGGAAGTCCATGTCTGATCTGAAAACACAAGATCCTGTCCTCATGATATTTCAGCGGGAAAGTCCTAAGATCCAGATGAAAAAAGGACTTCTATACAGAATCATCCAAAGATCTGGAAAAGAGGTGTGTCAGTTAATTCTAGCCGAGCAGTACCGGCCTATGGTTCTAAAAGCTATGCATGATGACCTAGGACATTTTGGAGTTGAGAGAACCATGGTTCTCATAAAGGACCGGTTTTATTGGCCCAGGATGGCATTTGTGATTACACAGTACATCAAGAATTGTGGTAGATGTGTCGCTCGTAAGACTGTGCCACAGAGAGCTGCACCCTTACAGCAGATCACGAGCACCGGCCCGCTTGATTTAGTGTGCATAGACTTTTTGTCTATAGAGCCGGATTCTAAAGGAATCTCAAATGTGCTAATAGTGACAGATCACTTCACCAGATATGCACAGGCCTTCATAACTAAAGATCAAAAGGCTTTAACCGTGGCAAAGGTCCTGTTTGAAAAGTTCTTTGTGCATTACGGATTTCCTAATCGTATCCATTCTGACCAAGGACGCGATTTTGAGAGTCAGGTCATTAAAGAGTTGTTGGGAATGTTGGGTATCCATAAGTCCAGAACTTCGCCTTACCACCCTCAAGGAGACGCCCAACCAGAAAGATTTAACCGCACGTTACTGTCCATGCTTGGGACCCTCGACCCCGACAAAAAGTCAAGGTGGAGTCAGTTTGTATGCCAGCTGGTCCATGCATATAACTGCACCAAAAATGATGCCACTGGTTTTTCGCCATACTATTTGATGTTTGGTCGAGAGGCTAAACTGCCGATTGACTTGTGTTTTGGAATATCTCCTGATGGTGAAGATGGTGTGAAATATCATCAGTACGTGGGTCAAATGAAACGTGAGTTGAGAAGTGCTTATCAGCTGGCCATGGAGGAAGCCTCTAGAATCATAATGTTTTTTGTTTCTTTTATGATTCTTAGAGTCCGAAATCAGACTCTCGAAGAAGGTGATCGGGTGTTGGTGCGTAATCTAGGGCTCACTGGAAAACACAAGTTGCAGGATAGGTGGAAGCCATTGCCTTACCTGGTGATAGAAAAGCTTCCTCACCTACCTGTTTACAGAGTAAAGCCTGAACGGGGATTAGGCGTTGTAAAAACCTTACACCGTAATCACTTACTGCCAATTGGTTATCTGGTGAGGATGCCTGTGAATGTTCACAAAGCACCACAAAGTAGGATGCCGATGACTCGAGCACGAGGGGTTGAAAGATTAAGAGGATCAAACAATCCAAGTCCAGCACAAAGTGGTGACCATGAAGAACAAGATGAGTGGAATTGTGAGTCTGAAGAGGAAGATCTTTATCCTGTACCACAATTAACCTTTCAAAGGACTGGGTTAGGGGATAGTACAGTTGAGTCTAATAATACCTTACCTGCTCCAAGTGATACCCCGGTTGTTCCTGTTGAAAGATATCCAGTTTCAGATGTATCTGAGGAAGAGAATGAACAAGAGGAGTTAATTCAAGGTGGAGGAACAGAGGATCCTCTATCACCTGTCCTGGAACCTGTGGTGGACGCAGAACTAGATGCGGGAGACGTCCTTGCTTCTAGTGTCTCAGATAAGGAGGTGGAGTCTATCTCTGAGCCAAAAGAACGTAGAAAAGTGAAGCCGGTCATCCGCCTTAGTTACGATGAACCTGGAAAACCAACAGACATACCAATTACAATAGTACATAGGGGCATGATGATTCAGATCTCTTATCAATAAGAACTTAGTTTCACAGTGTATACATTGATACCTTGATATCTTCATTTCTTACCTGTTAGGGGTAGACAATTGAGTTCCCTTTTAAGTCTCATGGGGACATGAAGACCTTTTAGTAGGGGGAGAGTGTAGCCCTGTTGAAATTATATCTATATTATTTTACTTTTCTTCAAAATGTATCTTGATATTGGGTTGTTTATATATTTGATTTATGTTGTATATCTGTACTTCTCACGTGTATTGAAAACAATATTTTATATTGTTAGAAGTGTATAAAGTTTGTCTAGGCTCTGATTGGGTATTTCACATGTCCGTTTGGTTTGGAGAGTGATGTGATAGGCAGAGGGGGCGGGGGCAGTGAGTGAGATGTGAGGTGACGAAGAAGAGCGGGAAGAAGAAAAACAAAACAGAACGAGATTGACGCAGTTACGATTTGAGATTCAGTTGCTTTTACTAATAGTAGTGAGTCTATGTAATTTCGTACAGAAGTTAAAGTATTGATCTCCTACTTTAGTTCATGGTGAGTGTGTGCCGTGTATTCTCGCGAGTCACGAATGTGACGCACTTGTTATTCACTAGTGATTTGAGGTAACCGGAGACTGAGCTCCTCCGGCCACGTTGGATTCCAATACCAGGTAGCGCTTCAGGTATCCTGGATTGCCTGGAAGTTCCCCTGGCCTCGTTGGATTCCCTGATCGGGACCGCATGGCGAGTGATGATCTTTTTGCCCGGTGCAGCACGGTGTTTTCTCCTTCCTGACGCTCTCTGCATTGCTTCTTTTTTCCGTGGGACTGTGATCATGACAATCGTGAGTAGTATTTTCCCTTATTGTTGGCTCTAGTAAGAGTGAAGCGGCGATTGGTATTTTTTCCGCCCCAACGCACACAAGCGTCGTTCAGGCCTGCATCTCATTTTATTTGTTTACTTTATTGGGACTATTTTTGACCTTTTATATATTTTTTTCAAGAGACTGGGCCCAGTGAAGGTTAATTACTGACAGAAACTAAATGTAAAACTATGTGAAAGTGTTGAATATACTCCATCATGTTAATCGTGAGTAATGTAAAGTTGTTTATTGTGATTCATAACTTGCTTTGGAGGTTCATTTCATAACTTTAGTTGATTGTCAAGTAAAAGAGAAACAAGGGAGTATTTGAAATTGAGTCTTTATTCATTTTTTCTTTATTACATTTACATTCTGTGATTTTACTGATTTCTATTCAGTTTCCCTACCATAATCTATTACTACATCAGTAACGAACCTAGGGCACTCTAGATAATGGTACGTATAGAGTGCTACATAAAAATGACTACCTCCGAGCAGCCGGCGAAAAAGAAAAGAGCACAAAAATATAGAGTTGAATGGGAAAATGACTACCCGTGGCTGGAATGCGCGAGGTATTAAAGGTAGGAATATTAAAAATATTATTTTTTGCACTGGAAAGAACATTCTAGTAGTCTAATTCTATTGAATAAGTTCGCACAAGGCTACAGAAAACTGTTGTGTTTATTTTTCTTCAAATGCAGTCTAAGCCGATGAGTTTTGAATGTTATAGGCTATGTTATATTTGTTTAAAGGGTTAGTTCACCCAAAAATGAAAATTAAGTCATTAATTACTCACCCCCATGCTGTACCAACCCCGTAAGACCTTCGTTCGTCTTCGGAACACAAATTAAGATATTTTTGATTAAATGTTTAAATGTAAAAAAAGCTGGATCACTCCTCCATAGGCTGCCTAAGGGATTGAAACCTGACGGCCCAGAAAGTCAATGAAGAAAATGTTTAAATATTCCATGTCGCAACAGTGGCTCAACTATAAGTTTATCAAGCGACGAGAATACTTTTTGTGCGAAAAAACAAACAAAAATAACGACTTTATTCGACTATTCCTTTTCTTCCTTGTAGGCCTGAAACGAGACTTCAAGAGATTTCCACGACGCGCACGCGCGAGAACTGAACTGAAGTAGTTGAAGGAGATCGCAATTCTCGCGCATGCGTCGTGGAAATCTCTTGAAGTCTCGTTTAGGCAGCCTATGGAGGAGTGATCCAGCTGTCACATTTAATCAAAAATATCTTCATTTGTGTTCTGAAGACGAACGAAGGTCTTACGGGGTTGGTACAGCATGGGGGTGAGTAATTAATGACTTAATTTTCATTTTTGGGTGAACTAACCCTTTAAGTTAAAAATAAAATGTATTATAAACTAAACAAATCCATGGTTCATTGTTGGCAAAATGATCATGATAGCCTTTATCTATGTGGTTCAGTCTTGTATATTATTGATTAGGACTACTTTGCTATTCTATAAATATATAGGCCTAATAAGTTGTATTATAATATGCTATAACGTTAATGTATTATAGCATACAATATTCACCAGAAGTCATCAGAAGTCCCCCCCGTTCCTTATTTCCATTTTAGAAAGTTGGCAACCCTACTTGCAAAGAACCTGTTGAGGTTATTTAGCAGAGAGATGTTAATATCACAGGTCTGTGGAGAGGGTTTGTAGTCCGTAATGGTCTGAATGCCCCGCCACAGGCTCCGTGTATCTCTGCTGTCTTTAGAATGATGGGTTATCTTGTTTGTGTATTTCTGTTTAGCTTTCCTGATGCCACGGGACAGATCGGGACAGGTCGGCTCTCACTGTTCTCAGGCCAATTTCATCTCCTGCCCTGAAGGCTTTGTTTCTAGCCCCCAGCAGTCGATGGATATCCCCTGTCAGTCACGGCTTCTTATAAGCCCGAGTGATGATGGTTTTTGTGCGTGTCACATCATCAATGCACTTTCTGATGTAAGAAGTGACCGTGTCCGTATGTCTGTGTGATCATTATATGTGGCATTTCCCAGTCTGTTGTGTCAAAGCAGTGTTGAAGTGTAGAGGAAACCCCCTCCGGCCACACCTGTACCTGTTTCAGAACTGGTTTGGTGACTTTCAGTCTTGGTCTGTATGCTGGCATTTAGGCAAGACAGTGATGTGATCTGAGTGTCCAATATGGGGGAGTGGGGAGGCCTTATATGCTCCTTTATGAGTTGTATAGACCAGGTCCAGGATATTATCCCCCCTTGTTGGAAAGTCAACATGCTGGTACAGTTTGGGAAAAACAGTCTTAAGATCTCCTGCGGGAATGGTAAATCCATCAGGGTGAGCTGTCTGTTGTTCACAGATGGCCTGATACAGTTCACCGAGTGCCTTTTCCTGTCGCTGTTGTTAGGGGTGGGGGGATGTAAACAGCAACAAAATGACTGTAAATTCCCTCGGCAGATAGAAAGGACGACACTTTATGATCATAAACTCCGCCAATAATGAAAAATGTGTACATACCACCACAGCGTCCCGACACAAGGCTTCACGGATGTAAACACAGACCCCTCCACCACGAGTCTTTTCTCCATTTTCGAGGGCTCTGTCTCAGTGGCGGCCTTAAGCATCTGGGGGCCCGTTTCAATAACTAATATGGGGCCCTACCCACATAAAACATAATCATAATAGAGCATAAAAAGCAAGGATTCCTGTTGGTTTGTATCAATGCATATTATTTTATTACGTGCACTTTCAGCTTCATGAACAGGCAGCTCAACATAGAAATAATCCATCCTTATTTGAGTAAAACTATATACAATTATACAGCGTTTTACGTTGGAATAAGCCTCGCCCTTTCACGCAGAGTAACTTCACTTTGGTAGACTGAAGCGTTTCTTTTGTTGTCTGATATCTTTCGTTTTTCAGCACCACTGGCACATGTACGTTTCATTTCCTCTTAAAATTCTTTTCCTGCTCAAAATAAGATTTTACCCTAACGGCAAAAAAGGCAAAGCTATAAAAACTACTGATGTTATACTTCAGATCCAAGCCGTTCGCAGGGGTGGTAAACGTCGCCATGGTAACCCGCGAGTTCGACCAATCAGAGACATCAGTGTTTTGCTTAGAATTGTGGGTAGTGTAGTATTTATCCAGAAGATCGCAAATTACAAGGTTGATTTCATACCTTGTGGCTTTTATAGGAGCAGAAACTTTCGTTTCACAACCTCGTAGTCAATCTATCTTGAATGGTTTAGACATTATGGCTGAAAATCAATATCCTACGGAGAAAATGAATGGGATTTTGCTGGTCTGTGGGAGCCCCCCTTGGAGGGCGGGGCCTGTTTCAATTGAAACGGGTGAAACATAGGTAAGGCCGCCCCTGCTCTGTCTGCTCGATAGCATGTTAGCTGCTCCAGTTGCACAGCGGAGTCGGGGATGTTATCATTTAGCCAGGTTTCGGTGTAAAGAAGCACACAGCAGTTCCTCACATCTCGCTGTGCCAATCTTAGTTGTCGAATGTGATTCATTTTATTATCCAGGGATCGCACGTTAGCCATGAGAATGGATGGTATGGCTGGGCGAGTTGGATTAGCCTTTAGCCAAGCTTGGATGCCTCCGCTCTTACCCCTCTTCTGCTTCCTTTCGCACCGCTTGCGGCGCCTCCTTTCCTGGATAGAAGTAACAGTTGAGTCCGGTGTGATCTCAGGCCAGCGGCGTAATCCTAGGTTCTTGATTGTCTCTCCGTGTACGATATCCAAAGTGTTGTTTTCCTTAATCCTGCCGATGTCTAATAAAACTTGACGACTGTACCAATGTAGACAGATAAGACGAACGTGAAAATCTCAAACAATTATCAGAACAAAAGCTTTCTCACACAAAACATGCCTTACAAATTTTAAATCCATATATTGTTTTATGTGAATGAGTACGAAGGGCGATTTTCACACAGTTTTGAAGGAAATATTCTAGGCTATGGCTACGTGATTCAGTTTTCAAAGGTCTTGAGAACGATTAAACAGAATGGGTTTTATGGCCTTATTTCAGTGACTTTGAAAAAAAATTCACAAAACTACAAACTTTTAGATACACGCTGCTGACATATTATTGTAGCAGAGTTCGCGCTGAATACAGTGTAATAATACTTTAGCCATGAAAATGTCACAAGTAACAGAAAAAAGCACAAATGTCAGAGCATCTCAGAACACCTCCAGGACCCAGAAAACACCTCAGACCCCAGAGGGTTAAAGCCCTCTTGCATGTCCACAGTCTCATTTAAAACTAAAAGGTGAAGCCACACACAGAACTCATTTGTCCACTGTGAATGAATTGCCATCCAAATCCATGAGTTTTATCACTGACCTGCCATTCAAATTACACATGTAAAGCAGGTCCTTTCTGAATAGCGCTTGTGTGTGCAACATGCCAGAAAGTGTTGATTAAATTCCTTAGAAGGCTAGAAGATATGATTAAAACAATCTAACAGTGTTTGGAGTCTGCTTTACATACAGTCATTAAGCTTCAGTTAAATATTTAAGAAACTACAATCAGCTGGTTTATATTGCTGACAAGCCCCTTCTTTAGAAGTGTATATTAGGGCCATTAAATGATTACTCGTGAATCATATGCAAAATATATATATATATATATATATATATATATATATATATATATATATATTTTTTTTTTTTATTAAAAGGATTTCTATATTTTATCCCCTCAATAGTCTACAATATAATAGCCATATAAACGTAGCATAATTATAAATAAAAAAAACAGTGGGATATTTAGTGATATTGGCTATGCAATATCGACTTTTGTGACTGTCCAATACCGGCAGACTGGAGCCAGTGGAAATGCTTCTCATACGGTGCGCGTCTTATTCATCTGAGAACTCCAAAACAGCCTGCTTGCGGTCAATTGTCTGAAATGATTTCATTGATTCACGATACCTAGTATGTGAGTACAGAGCCCCCCTAATCCCACTTTGTCAAAAAAAATTGACCAGAAGAGCTGGAGGGAGTAGCGACCCGGCCTGGATAAGCGGAAGAAGATGGATGGATGAACATTAGTTTAAAATTTTATATTTTAAATCAATAATAGGTGTAGTAGAACTCACAGCACAATATCAACGCCTTTGATTATATACAGAGAGACACGACAGGGTTGAGACACAACAGAGACAGGGATACCCATTGTCATCAGTGCTCTTAATTTTAGTATTAGAGTCTTTAGTAATTGTGGCCAGAAGTAACCCTATCGTTAAGAACATTAGATCACAACCATCAGACTGTACGCAGATGATACCACTCTTTTTCACACAAAGCTTGAGAGATCTGTTCCAGTATTGATCAAATTCTCTTGCTATAAAATGAATAAAAAGGCATTACCATACCTTCACTTTATAAATGCAATCAATGGCTTCAAATATTTGGCTGTAGTTATAATTCCTGCCAATTACAATCTAGTTACAACAAAAGTCACTGAATCTGTAGACAAGCTTTCCTAACAATCTCATTGATTGGCTGCATAAACATTACAAAGATTGGCATTCTTCTTGGGAAGAAGAAATTCATCTCTAATTCCTGTATTAATTTTGATCTAATCCACTTTCCCCATCCATTGGGCTTTTTCTTGTGTGAAAACACACACACACACACACAAATAAAAGACACACACACACAGTGATTTCTTGGCTGCTTAAATTGTCCACTTATGATATATATATATATATATATGATATAGTTTCTTAATTCCTCGAAATAACATTTAAAACATTGTGTTGTGTTACAAAACAGAATGGCTGACAAAGATTAATAAAATTGCCTTCCTCAGAACTAACTCTGATCAAAATACACGGTTTTGTACTTCGATAATTCTTTTCCCAGGCTCTGCGTAAATACTAGGAAAAACAGTATCCAATTGGAGGGACTGGTCTAATCAAGGCTTGTAGGTGTGTTTCTCCAGCCCTCGGAGGAGCTTTATTTAAGGCAGAAATCTGTCATAGACGCATCATCTCTCAGACTCGACCAAGACGAAGCTGCTCTTTAGACTCAGTCTACAGTCGACCAAGTAAGTATGTTTCTATCATTCTAACATTGACAGCCTGTGAGCCCATATTTCATTTAAAGACCCGTATTCTATAGTCAAAATGACTTTGTTATACAGACATTTTAATTGTGCTAACTATTATTTAATACATAGAAATTTAGTATTTGGTAACATTTTACAATGCTTAGTTGAGTAACTACACAGGAACAAATGAGTAATACAATATTAACACTCTATTACTATTAAATAACAAGAAACTCCAATTAAAGAATTAGTAGGTAATAGTGCTTGGTCGAAAGAGGTAGTTCACTTTGAGCTAATCAGTAACTACTATTTTTCATACCACATTTGCATTTCCAGTGCAACCAGATTAGCCGAAAACAACACTTGATTACTACAGCCTGTCCCTTAGGACATCTTTTCGATACGGGGCATATTTCTTTTTTTAAAGTGTGTAAACAATTATATATTATGTGACTTCACACACAATGTTTATTGAATTTGTTAGATCTGCTCATTCTGAACAACTTTGACTGAAGAACCACTATTGTAAATTAAATCGTTCATTCAAAATTTGTAAATATTTTAAAAACCTACTTTTGTGAACTAGGTTTTACGCTCAACCTCAAAAACCCCAGTGCATTGCAGTTCTCTGACTCACGAAGGTTTAAGGAAGCGACGAGTTTTTACAGGATTACTCCATGACAACGTCTGACAATGAGCGCTGCTGTTCTTAAAGGGGGGGTGAAATCCTATTTCATGCATAGTGAGATTTTTACCCTGTTAAGAGTTGCATTCCCATGCTAAAAATGGACAAAGTTTCAAAAATTAAAGGGTCACGAAACCCCAAACAAAATTTTCTGAGATTTTAACAGAGGTATGTGTGTTGAACACCATTGAAGACCATGTTAGCATCGGTTAGGTTTAATAGTAGAGTTAAAATGGTTAAATTTTACTTTTTTTCCCCGCTTTTTTTCGTCTTCCGGGTTTAAAATCTTCATCGTGTCCACGCCACCAGCTGTGAAGTTTTAAAAAAAAAATTTATTGAAACTATTTCAAAAAAGAAAAGTCACAATATAGAACAAATAAACAGAAAAAGAAAAAAAAAAACATGAAAAAAATAAATAAATAAAAAAAGATTTTAAAAAGGCGCTACAAGACAGGGGTATATAACTAGTCAGAAAAAATACATATCAAAGGAAAAGATTTGCAAAAGACTTGCATATTTCAGTTGTTTTTAAAGCCTTCTTGGTACACGAGTCAAAGATAGTCCCAAAGTAATGTTGTATTTCAATAAGCAAAACATTGAAAAGTGGTTTCTGACCTGAGAATTTACATTTATGTATATACAATTTTGAAAATTAAGAAGGAATATTTTGTTTTTGTGTAATTGTTCTTTTTTTCCCTATTAACAATTCCAAACAAAACATTTTCCCAACGTAGAGAAAATTCCTTATCAATGTTCTCAATAACAAATCGGGAAAAGTTTTTCCACAATATTTTAGAATAATGGCAAAGCCAAAATAAATGCGCTATAGTCTCTGGATGCTGTTTACAGAAAGAACAGTTTACGTCAATATCTTTTTTGAATTTCTTTAAGAAGGTATTAACTGGATATACACGATGGACAATTCGAAAGGAAACTTCTCTTATCTTATTAGTAATTAAATATCTATTCGGAATCAGCCAAACCTTTCTCCAGACAATGTCAGGAACAAAAGCATTCCAATAAACTGTGACATTTGGAATTGCTATACATTCATTCAGAAATAATTGGTGTATCGATCTATTAGAAGAAGTGGATGAAAAGCAAAATTTCCCCACTGTAACATTAGGATCAAGAGGAGGTAAAGAAGAGGAGATATGTTGAAGCAATCTAATAACTCCAGATGGTATGGCATCAAAAACAATGGCAGATTCTTTAGGGGTAATGGGAATGTTAAAACGACTTAGAAATTCTTTATAATTTAATAAGTGGCCATTATCATTAAATAACTGACTCACAAGCAAAATCAGCGCTGAAAGAAAAGAGATTTGTTTTTATACAGAAAATCACGGTTATTCCATATAAAATATTTATGAGGAGATAAGTTGTGCTTGTATATCAGAGACCAGGCGAGAAGGATCTGCTTATGAAATTTAGACAATTTAGCTGGTATTTTTTCAACATTATAATTACAAAGCAATACAAATTTTAAACCATCAAATTTGGAGAGAATATAACGTGGAATGAATTTCCAAACAGAGGTTGGATTTTTGATAAAGTGTTTGGCCCAATTCATTTTAAGGGTATTATTGAATGTACAAAAAAAAAGTCAAACATATTGAGGCCACCATCTAAATAAGAATTTAAAACAACAGATTTCTTGATATAATGTATGCCATTTTTCCATATGAAATAAATAACATTTTGTCAATACTTTTGATGATTTTGTTATCCACATGGAGTGACTGAGCAGCAGATGGAAGTCTGGAGACGCCTTCGCCTTTGGCGAGTAATATTCTTCCCCTCAGAGATAAATCTCTCTGCAGCTATAAATTAAATTTTCTTTGTGTTTTCTCCATAATAGGGGAAAAATTACATACACATCTATCAATTTGATTTTTACATATAGAGATACCTAGATAAGATATATTATCTTTAATTGGAATATTATCAATTATAGTTAGGTTACAATCTTTAATTGAAAGTAGTTCACATTTAGACAGATTCAAAAAAAGACCAGAAGCGCGAGGAGGAAAAGATAGGGTGAGATAGGGCACCCTTGCCTGATACCCCTTTGAAGATTAAATCTAGGTGACATACCAAAACTAAATTTCAGGGAACAGTAACTGTTAGAATAAAGTGTCCTGATGGCATTATTCAAAAAATCACCAAAACCAAATTTCCTAAGGCAACGGAAAATAAAATTATGCTCCACTGTGTAAAATGCCTAAAACAAATATAAAGCTTTCTTCTGAAATCAAATCAGAATAGTCAAGGAGATCTAAAATGAGTCTGATATTATTAGAAATGTGCCTATTTTTCATAAATCCAGACTGAGTTTCATCGATTACATAGCTCATGACCTTCTGTAATCTTTGAGCAAAAATTAGAGCTAGAATCTTATAATCAGTATTAAGATTAAACTGATTGGACGCCAATTTTCAATAAGAAGTGGATCCTTTTAATCACACCTTGTGTCAAGCTAGGAGGAAGAGACGTTCTCAAAATACTCTCTGCATAAACTTTGGCAAGAAATGGAGCTAAGGGTTCAGAGAAAGCCTTATCAAATTTGGCAGTAATACAATCATTACCCGGAGACTTGTTGATTTTAAGATGATTAATAGAATCAACAATTTCCTTAAGAGAAATAGGTTCGTCACACTGATTTTTAATTATTAAATCCTGTTGTTCTTGTAACCTTCCTTCATCTTCGTCATCTCTGGATCAGCATTACACACACATTATTTATTACAGGCACATATTGAAATAAAAAGTGTCTTTTCTACTGGATGATAAACACTTTGAAATGAAAGCTCAGGGTTATATAACATGATTAGCTTTCATTTTTCCTCCCTCATATATAAAGCTGTTTTGGTAATCAGTGAGCCCAATCTATAGGACTGTAATGGCCACATTCATCTGGTGTGGAGATTGAATATCTGGCTTATTCTGTGTTGCAGGTTCAGGCACGATGAAAGGCATTATTCCCAAGAGCAAAGCAAAAGGCACTGACATCTGTGCGGTGTATAACTACAGTTATATAATCCGCTCTGATCTCGGCTGCTATATGGAGATCTACGATATCAATAATGGTTCAAACATCTCTATTTACAGTCTGCACCCTGCCTGCCAAAATGGAGACCATTATGCTGCTGATGGATATGGCTACTTTTACATCATCAAGGGCACTTCCTACCGCAAAGTCAGTAGCCTGGAGACCGACAACGGTGCTGAACTTTACAGCCTTCATCCCAAATTCCAGGGTGGAGACCACTACCTCTACTCAGCTGGCTATTTTTACATCATCTTCCAAGAAAAGGGCATTTACAGAAAAACAGGATATTTGAATTACGACTCGGATGCTGTAGACTACCACCTGCCTTCCAACTGCAGAAACGGCCTCTATTACTGGGGCAACCCACGTTACTTCTCCTTCCTCAAGCCAACCTCAGAGTGGGCAGTTCAGTTTCACAGTGGTTCCAAATTCTGCGAAGATGCGTGCTTCGATGTCTCTTCAGTTCATCCCAATGTTGTTAACTTCCTTCCTGGTGGGCTGTCAGTAACTATAGGCCCGGCCTTTGGCATTTGGGAGAGTCTCAAAACTATAACTAATTACAGCAGCACTACACCAGTGAAATGGGTTCAAAAAATCACTAAAAAGGTTGGATACAATAAGGAGAAGATGACCCAGATCACACACAACTGGAAGATAGCCATTTCCGCCCAGAAATCAGCTGGAACACTTACAGAGTCAATTGCGAAGTGGCAGTTCTCCTTTTCTGCAGAATATGGAGGTTCACACGTCAACACTGAGAAAGAAAGCTGGAACGAAGCGACTGAAGTGGAAGAACAACTTGAAATTGAGCTGAAGCCAAAACAGTCTTTATATCTGTGGCAGTACAAACTGGGTCTCGGTAAAGAATCAGTGCTGTTCTGCCGTGACTTAAAGATTACTGATAATCCAAAACCTCCCACTATAGTCCCGCTGCAGCTCGCAGAGTCATGAATATCAACATATCAGGATCACTGAAATCCAAAGGATAACCAAAAGCTTCTCAAGTAATTATTTAGATAACTGCATGCATTGCTTAAAATGAGTCTGGAATTGTTTAATAACAGATGATTACAACAATTACAGATGATGTAATTACAATGAATGAAACAACAATTATTATTGAAACTGACAGAATCCTACTTTAAATCTTCTAAAATTTCTTCTTAAAATCTCACACACGCAACTGAACTGCAAATCTTTCAATATGGTGGCTAAATTGGGCTTTTGGGAAAGTTTTACTTATGTTTATTATTGTAGTAGTAGTCATAGACATTGTCTCAGTGGAACCTGTAAGTCTACTGAAGTTTTTGATTCACAAGTTATAAAAAGCGCTGCATTCTGTACTCACTATGCATTATATGTATTCAAAAGCTTTTTCCTTTTCACATGATTCATGCATTTCACTATATAGCATGTATCATTTGGATTGTGCTTAAATAAAGCTGGATACTGCTTTTAAAGTCTTGGTGTTTTCATTGTCATTCAGTTTCTTTACCAAAAGAATTAAGTTTGATAAATCCACATTCCCAGACAGCACAGAGACATTGAGATGATTTTTTTTTTTTTTTAAATATGCAGAAGATGCAGGAAAATCAGAGTTGCACTCACACAACTGTGTGTCAGTACTTTTGTAGTGTTCTGTGTACATCTCGTAATGTTAAATGGGCTTTGTGTAGAATTCAGAAAGCCTTGTTATTAGTGCTACCGGTGGTCATTCGCAGTGACGTGTGGTGATGTCTTAAAGAGGCTAGGCACTGAGTAATGAAAGCCAGATTACCTGATTTATTGTTTAGGCCAATAATACGTAATAACAGTAAACGTTACGCACAAGCGAGCAGAATAACAAGAAAAGTACAAATCAGGATGTATATCGTGTACTCTCACGGTCTGAGAGTACACACACACCCACAGTACATACACACACACACAATGCAAAAACACAAGCGTGAGATGGTCCTCACTGCAGAACACGAAATTACATATACCTAACCCTACCCATCTCCACCCCTTAGATCTGGATCCAACTCCGCCCCCTGGATCTCGTGTACTGCATGAGGTGCTACTGACACAGGCACACACCGGTAGTTAATGTCCACTTCAGCATCAGAATGCAACCATTCTTGATCCTTAATTTTTGCACAGCGGTCAATTATGTTTGTCAGTCAGCAAAAGTAAAACCAATAAACCAGTAAAATCAGAATGTATTCAGGACGAAGGGCAGTGAAAATATGATTGTTTTTTAAAAAGTGGACTTGTGTCTCACTTTACCCCAGCTTAGGGGTAAACTGAGACAGACCAGAGAAATCAAGGGGGTAAAGTGAACCAGCTGGGGTTAAACTGGTCCACTTACTTTTTATCAGAGCCCTGGAAAGTAGAGGACTGGTATCAGTCAGGAGTGAGTATGGGTGTGGTTTACGAGGGCAGGCTCATCTCTGGCCTATAGTCAAGCCTGGAGAAGTGCCTACATATAAACTGTCTAGAGATCAGAGCAGTCACTCTATCGCTGAAAGCCTTTCTCCCGTATTTGAAAGTCCACCATGTCTTGGTCCGGACAGACAACCTGGCAGTGGTGTCCTATTTAAATCGCCAGGGCTTTCTCAGGTCAACCATGCACACCATGGCCAAAAAACGAATTTTAAGGGCTCAGCCCAACCTGTGCTCCGGCACATGTGCCAGGCATCCTGAACCAGGGTGCGGATATGCTATCCAGAGACAATGTTGATCCAGGGGAATGGTCTGTTCCCCCACAGACGGCTCAGCTAATGTAGAGCATCTTCGGCGCCCGCTGTACACATTCCCTCCGGCCACAATGTTACCACAGGTCATCAAACGGATCAGGGAGAGCAAGTGTGCAGTGCTACTAATAGCACCTCTCTGGAGGACCCAGTTATGGTTCTCCGTGCTGGTACAGCTGTGGTGCCGCTGAGGAGAGACCTCCTCACACAGGCAAACCGATTAATCTGCCATCCCCAAGCCCTTTATGAATGGCCCCTCAATCAGGTGTCTCCTGGAAAGGGTGCTGAAAACGATCACTGAGGCAAGAGCGCTGTCAACTAGACGCCTCCATGCTCAGAAATGGGTGGTATTTTCTGGCTGGTGCGCTGCACGGAGCCTGGACCCCTATTTGTGTGAAGTATTGAGTATACTCGCCTTCTTACAAGGCCGTTTGGAATCGGGTCGCACCCCCTCCACATTTAAAGTGTATGTGGCTTTGATCAGGGGATCGCTTCAGTCGACTTAACCTGATTACCTTTGGTTGAACTGGCCAATATAGAAAGGCTTAGGCCACACCCATTCTGGAGGGCTCTGACACGCCCTGGCGTGAATCAGCCTGATTGGTTCTTGCGTCTGAGCCACGTCGCCATAGGTTCGTGCAGTTGTCTCTGACCGCACTAGCCGTTCATCTGTGTCTGCTGTGCAGCTGCTCTGCGTTTGAAAGATTATGGCTTCAATATTCCACATTTTTAAAACAGGGCTCCTCCTCCTCAATATCTTCTCAGGTTTGTCAATAATTCTATGCCTTGCAGCTGCTCTTATAGACTTCTTTCCGTCCTTGACTTCAGCGGCTGCACTCTCCATCTCCTCACGGGGTGTTTTGCCCCAGATTGTCTTCCTGGTGTATTACCTTGGCATGATGGCTTTTCTACAATGTTTATGACATTAAATAATAAAACATATGTAATGCAATATTACATTAAAATCTTTAAGACTAAACTTAACTTGCGCCTCACTTTACCCCACAGCATTTGAGGAAAAAGATATCTCTTAGTAATTCTCTTCAGCTAGCATCATCACATGGTTTTATATGTTAGTTCATCAACATGTATGATATAAGTTTTTCTACCTGAATCAATTTGCTTTGCCACAACAGTTGATTAAGTTGACAGCAGGAAAATGTACTTTTACATGCAAAAATATATATTTTGGGGAAAAAAACATGCTTATCAGAGCACCATGAGCTCCTCTCCTTCATGGCCGAGGGGAAATGGAACGGGCTTGAAAACATAATGACCACAAACGTGTTCCGTTGACTAGATACAGGGGGTGTCTCACATTACCCCGTTCTCCCCTAATCTACCTGCCGCTCTCGTAAAGTGCATTACGTAATCAGATTACTTTTTGATGTTACGAGTAAAGAAACGCATTACAATAATGTGCATTACAGTAAACAGATAACATTTTGATCTAAGAAGTAATGTATTACGTAATTAGATTACTTTTTTGATGAAATTAGTAAAGTAAAGCCCAATTTATACTTCTGCGTCGACCTCCCGCCATAGCTACGTCGTAGGGTGTGTGTAGTGTGCGTACCCTTCGGCGTACCCTGACGTGCACCTCTCCGAAAATGTAACAACGCGTCAATTCTACGCGGACGCAAGCGCTGTGATTGGTCTGCTAAAACCGCTCCCTCGGGTTTCACATGTTCCCTCTGCGTGCATCGACGTGGACAACGACGCAGAAGTATAAATTAAAACCAACGCGTAGTCTACAGCGTAGAGGCTCCCGCGTAGGTCCGAGAACTTACTTAAACTTAAAGAACTTACTTAAAGAACTTACTTAATAAACCGTAATGTTTTTATTACCTTAGAATGAGACATTTATATCTACATAACCGCGGGAACCCCCTTCTATGAAGGTCAACATATTGTGACGTCATGTTTCTACCGTAGCCGAACGCGCACAAACAGGGTTACAGAGCATGTTTCGTCACTACCTTGAAAGAGAAGCCGCAGAAACCTAGAAGCTAGCCATAAACACCGTGAGTAGTGACTTTTCCCTTGTCAGCGGTGTAAAATATGTAGTTGGATTGTTTCATGTAACTTAGTTCTTCTCCCTCGCTGTGTTATGGCTTTGCTATGTGGGGATAAATGTGCTGGTTACGTTCGTCAGACAGCTGATTAGTACTCTTGTCATTGACCGTAAAACAGTAACGTTACAGGAATCACGTACCCGTCGATCTTGGAAGCATTTTAAGTCGATTGCGAAGAGTTTTCAAAATCAGAGAAAAAAAGCCTATTGTGTAGTAAATTGTGTCTAGGGGATGCGGAGGCGCGCGCAATCACGTCATTTTTGCCGCGCGCACCTTTGGGCTCATGCGGACACGTCGAGTATAAACAAGGCTTTACGCTTTAACCAGCTCAGCCACAGTAACAGCTCATATTAGCCAGCTAAACTTTTACTACCCCGTTAGAAAACATATATAGTTGCATAGTTTCATGTGGTTCTTCTCCCTCGCTGTATTATGGGTTTAGACAATCAGCTGATTACTATTATTATATTATGTATTAAGACCCTTGATCCTCACCTCACTATGGCTTTGTAAACGTTATCCATGATGTGGTTTATAATGGACTGTGGTACAGAAACAGTGACAATGTTACACACTCTTGGCTTACTCCGGCTATTCTCTGCTGTCTCAGACGACGATATGTTTGTCCCGTTTGAGCCACCGTAGCTTCTTCGAAAGGGAGGGGTGAGCAGTGGGGTGAGCCCTTAGTGCAAACTCGCAACCGAACCGCTAGATGTCGCTAAAAATCACACACTGCACCTTTAAGTTTGAATTGTTGCTCAAATATAGCCATTGATGAATGAGGTCCACTATAGTGGACAGATGATTAATCAGATTTTTCTCCTAATCTAAAATCAAAACTTGGAAAATCTTACTGTGATATGACTCATTAGATATTGCTTGAACTGCAATATTTTTTTTACCTACAAGAGAAAAAGTTTTACTTCTCCCCACTCCATTTCAAGCATAAGTGTATACATTATGATTATCATTATTGTGTATTATTTCTGTTGTTACACTATTTGCTTGAAATAAATAAATAAATAATAAGAGGGTGGATATTCCGGAGCACCTTGGCATGTCTGACCGACCATCGGCCATCTTGGTTTGGAGTAGTGTTGTCACGGTACCAAAATATCAGTATTCGGTACCAATACCAGTGAAAATCCACGGTTCTCGATACCAATTTCGGTACCAAAGCTTAATTTAGATTAAATTTACACATATTAAAGTGTATATCACGGTTACAAAGATGGAAACTGTAGTATTAAAAACAATTTACAATGAGATTCTATTTGTTAGATAACATTAGATAAAATTACCTAACAATAAACAACAGTTATATACTGTAATTATTCTCCATGGGGTTAACTTAAAAATGTACTAATATATTTTTAAAATCAAAAATTTTATTTGTTAACATTATTTAATGCACAATGAATGAAGTGAACAAACATGAACAATCAAGTGTTTGTATTAAATAACATTCACAAACATTAATTAATGTTGTAAAAATATATTGTTCACTCAATGTGTTGATGTTGCATTAAGTAATATTAATGAATGGTGTCTTATTGTAGTGTTACCAAACTATACAGGAGATAAAACATGTTTTATTTGACTTAACTGTACTTTTATTTAATCCAAAAATGTCACTCTTGCCTGTCTTCAAAGCTTGAGAACCCTGTAGCTGATTTCTAATGCAAGGGCTAGAAATCAATTAATTCTGATACTTCCTCGTCATCATGGAGAGCGCATCGCACCGCTTTCTCCTTTCCACAAGCGCTTGCTCTCCCGTGTCTCCGCTATGCAACCATGAACAGCGGCGAGCCTGGAAAGACGAGCTCGCACGTCTCTTCTATTATGAGTGCTTGCTGCGCGCCTACATTTGAAATTTGCACGCGCAAACAAACGCGCTATATAAACGTGTGAACGGCCCTTTATGGCAACGTGACATTAGCCTAATTCAAAATATTTCCATATGTGGCTCTTTCCTCCTTTCTTGTCAACAAGTGGATTCAGAGCCACCGCATTAGCAGCGCCGGTCGCCGTGTCTCAGTGTTTTCATCAAGAGTACGCACCTCTGCATCTTTCCGACAGCGCATCAAGAACCGGATTAACCCGGTACTCGGTACCTAGAAAAGCTGGGACCGTAACCGTTTAATTTTTTTAGTACCGACTTGGTACCGAAGTACCGAGTCTTTTGACAACACTAGTTTGGAGGGGAAAAAGTCAAAACACAACGGCTTACAACTTGGAGGCAGTGCACCGGGGTCCACTGAAGAGACAACTTTGCCATCAAAACCCTTGCAAATTCAAGAAAATGCTTTTTAAACAGCTGTCCACTGTAGTGACCACTATGCGTTAAAGGGTTAAATCCAGGGAAAAATCCCATATTGTTTTACTTCGACAAGTGAATGACCGATTTACAGTAATACAGATACAGTAATATTTGATATAGTATCATGTTTATGTGCTGAGCCTGAGTATAGTTTTACACATCAGCCCAGTCTATTCTGTAAAGTTAGTGATACGCCAGGTCAGGGGTTTTTTTGCACATTAATCTGACAATAAATGTGGCACAGCCAGTTTTTCTTATGCACACCTAGAGACGCTTTTCTGGCTACGCTAGTGGTACAATCTGTCAAAACCAAGCCTGTATCTAAATCTACCTGTATAATGTGTGTGTGTGTCAGATATGACCTGACCCGGTTGCATAAAAAACCTGAGGCAGATTGACTGAAGTTTTTTTTTTTTTTTGCAGCACAGCAAGTCACAGGAACATTCATATATCCTTTGCGTCGAAATAGTAGCCAGGATGCCAGCCCGAACCCCGCCCACCACATTTTTTTGATCGGGAAGTTCGGTCTGGACTCGATCCATTGAGGAGTAATTATGATCG
This sequence comes from Tiaroga cobitis, assembly GCA_030578255.1. Lineage (NCBI taxonomy): Eukaryota > Metazoa > Chordata > Actinopteri > Cypriniformes > Leuciscidae > Tiaroga > Tiaroga cobitis. The sequence continues at coordinate 57,062,705 of CM060591.1, forward strand.
GTTCAGAATTAGTCGGGCCAATCAAATGATGTCGTTGGTGTAGGTCAATCAAACATGTCTGACCAATAGAGAAGCGCCCGCCCACTGCGGAACGTTTGTGTCAAAATAATTCAATCAAAAAAATTTGAACTTCAAAACTTTTTGCACTTCAAAAAAAAAAAACAACAACAACAACGAAAATACTTTTTTTTATTCACGGGGTATTTTTTGTTGTTGCATTTGAACAGTTTTTTCTTTGATTGAAAATATTTTTTTTGATTGAAACAACTTTTTTGGAATTGAATAATTAAGACCCAAATGTCCTACCCATGTATGGCCCAAACACAAAAAAGATTACTTCAATCAAAGACAACATTTTCAATAATAAAAAAAAGTGTTCAAATGCAATTTTTGGAGTCTCAAATATTTTATTTGCATTCAAAAACGATTTTCTATATTTGAAAATGTTTATCTTTTCATTGAAGTGACTTTTTTATTGATTCTGTTGTTTGTTTGTTTGAAGCAACTTCTTGTTTGATTGAATGATAAAGACACAAATGTCCTACCCATTATATGGTCCAATCAAAAAACAATGTTACTTCAATTAAAAAGGTTGCTTTAAACCAAAAAAAAATGGACCTCTATCAAAGAAAACATTTTTAATCAAAGAAAAGCAGTGTTCAAATGTATTTTTTTGAGTCTCAAATATATTTTTGGATTCAAATATTTTTTTTCTTTGATTGAAATTTTTTTTTTTCATTGAAGTGAAGGTTTTTTTAATTGAAAATATTTTTTTGTATTGTAGCAACCTTTTTTTTGATTGAATAATAAAGAAACAAAACTACCTAACTGAGATGTAGAGATTCAGCATCGCGTCTGTTGTAAAAGAAATCGACAGCGCATTGATTTTAAAAGACGAACAGAGAACTGCAATCAAGGCATTTGTCGATCGGAAAGATGTGTTTGCTGTCCTTCCTGCGGGATTCGGCAAAAGTTTATTTTATCAGCTGGCTCCGATGATCGCTAAGAAGATCATGGGACGCACTGGAAACCCTGCGGTCGTTGTGGTTTCTCCTTTGGTCGCACTCATGGAGGACCAAGTAAAAGGAGCAACACTCATTATTTTACTTCTAAAATAAGTAAGTTCTGGAGTATACCTATGCAAAGTAGTTCACTTACTGCGTTGCTCTGATTGGTTGTAGGTCTACCGACTATCCAATTGAGTGCAGAGTTTTTTTTCCTGGTTCGTTTAAAGGGTTAGTTCACCCAAAAATGAAAATTAAGTCATGACCGCAACAGTTTCACAGGAACGCACCCGCTTGTCGCTGCACCTGTGCTCGACCACTTCACCTCACTCTAGGCTGATTTATAATTCTGCGTCGGACCAACGCCGGAGCCTCTACGCTATAGACTACGCGTTGGTTAGTTTTCATTATATATCTGTCCGCGTTGACGCGCAATTACACATGCAGAGGGAGTGTGAAACCCGGGGAGCGGTTCTAGCAATCACAGCGCTTGCGGTACGTGTAGAATTGACGCTACATTTTTGGAGAGATGCACGGGTACGCGCGCTACACAGCTACGGCGTGAGTTCGACGCAGAAGTATAAATTGGGCTTTACCTCTGTTTAATGTAATCTTATGTGGGAAACCATCGCATGCCATGACCAAACCTAAGCATCAGAGAAGTAACGTTGGTCGACTTATATCTGTAGTGATCATGACCCTTTTAGACTGTTTCTGCTGCTCCCTGATACAAGATACCTGTTTCATAAAAAAAAGAAAACTGGACTCGTTTTAACAAGCTAGCTAAAAAGTAATGCCCTGGCAGTGGCAAATAGCTTTGTTTAAATATTTGATTTGATTACATTAATGTTTAAGTTGAGATTTACAAGAAATATTTTATTGATACTGTGTAAAGGGAATACTGCTGGTATAAAAGCACCTTATTTGTTTAAAGTTTTTGCAAACCACATGTTATTGCACTTTTGTAGCAGTACATTTAAATCAAAAGTGCGCAATACAGTACTTTAGAATTCATTATTCAATTTTGCGCGTAACAATGCGATTAATCGCGATTAATCGCAAGAAAATCATGTGATTAATCGCGATTAAATTTTTTAATCGTTGCCCAGCACTAAAATAAACATGTTGTTTGTTTTGGCACTTTGTCGTTAAATAGAAACTTTATCACTCAATAAGGGAATGACCATGATTGATTTATGTGAATAGTGCTAGAGCTAGTTAGCTAGCAGGTAACGCTAGCTACAATTTAAACAGTTGCTGTAGTGACAACAAGTCAACGATATTGTTGCAAAAGTGCGAGCCGTGTGTTACTAGCGAGGAGGGGATCAGATCCGTAACGTTTCAATGTTAACAGAAAACTTGTAAAATGTATGCGCCCATAAACTAACTTACAGCAACCGTTCAAATTGTACCTACCGAGTTGTCTCAGAGAGTGATTCGTTGATGATGATGCAGGTTGATAGGAAATTAAATTCTTCCGGGTCATGACAAGAATTGACACAGAATTCCACAATGAAATTGACATAGCATGACATAAAATGACGTCCTTTGGTAGCTGACAACACAATCTGCCCTCTCAAAGTTTTGTTGATGGTCCCAATATATAAATTAATATCTTTGTTTTGCAGGTGCCAGTATATCACCGTATGGGACCATGCACACCCCATTTCGTGCCCCACAAGGTGAAAATGGGCAGCTTTTGAAAGGCAAGTCTATTAGAAAATGTTGTGCTATGTAACCACAGAAGTATTTTGCACATTTTTATCTCATGACAATTTGTTTTTACCCTTGTTTAAGACCTCGCCATCCAAAAGATGACAGGGATGCTTGCCGAAGTGCTAGTGGTGGTGAAGGAACTTTCACGAGATGTCCAGTTCATCATGGGGGAAATGGCCGAGGGTAGAACCCCAGCTAGTGGACCAGCCACAAGCCGAGAGCCGTTCCCCGTCCAGCTGCCTATCACAAACGAGGAGGACTTTAATGAGGCCGAAGCCCTCTTAAAAACAGAGGCAGTCCGACAAAAGATGGTAATTTGTTTGATAAACTGAGCTGCATAATGAGACATTCTGCATATTAGGCGGGGCCTTACCAGGTGCTGTTGGGCCTTACTGCGCACCCCACCCCCTACCCCATAATCCAACAAAACCAATTGTTTTTGAAAGGTCTGACCACGCTGAACATTGATCAGAATGTTAAGTAAGGGATAATGTATAGAACGCCGGTCATTATCGAGATTCGCCTTGTGAATCAAGTAGAAAGACTTTACATTTTGGTCTCTACTATTTAGGGAAATCCAATATACCACTCAAAACTTACATTTTCTGAAAGCTTATGTCCTCTAGATGTTATTAAACATGCAAAGACAGATGTTACACCTTCCCCTAGCTCATGGAGAGTCATGTTCCTGTAATGGATTTCCCAACATTTCTACATTTTCAACATTTTAACATTTCACTGTTTTTTATCCATGTTCCGCATGGTCGGACCTTTAACACCAGTGTTCCAATTGAGTTACATCAACAGGCAAACTGGAATTGTACTTAAATCCATTTTTTCTCACATCTCAATAGATTGTCCGCTTGGCCATGGTGGGAGGCACCAGCTCGACCTGCATGATCAGGAGGATGCTGGCAGCAGCCTTAACAAACGGCCTGGCCTGTAAATTTAGTTGGGCTGGGAAAGCGTACAAACACAGTGAGGCCAAGCTGCCATTTAGGGAAACTTGCCTGCAAGACTGCATGTTTGGTGAGTTTAACTTAATATTCCTTGTGCTGTTTTCAGCTGGCAACAAGTTATTTCAACCCAACTGATGCAATGAGTATCTTATCATTCCTTAAACAACCATTTTGGATTCATGTCTTTCAGTTGCTTCTCGGCAGTGTGACAGGAAGCTCACACAGCAGGCCTTCAGTGACATCGTGAAGAACTGGCTACGTTACGCCCCTTGGCGTGCAGGAGGCTTAAAGAAAAATTAGATGTAAGTGAATTTGATATTCCTAATATTACTAAATAGCTGTTGCATAAGTTGCTCTGCAAAATGTTTCATCATGAGTGCTGACATGTTGTCTCTGCTTCTCTCCCACAGTGTCCTCTTCAGATGTGCTATGGCCCTGCACACATACAAGCCCACTCACACACATAGCATCACCCCCTTTTTCTTCATGTTTTGTTTGTTGCATTAAAAAAAAAGAAAAAAAAAATCTTAAAAAAATCTAATAAATGTTTTTATCCATGTAACTAAATGAATCCAAAATGTGTCTGTTGTTATTATACGGTTAGTCCTATTGTTGGTGGCAGTCTTAGGCCTACTGCTAAATAGAGTGTATTTTCAATGGAGGTTGATGTTGATTGTTCTGCAAGACACAATGGCCATCACTCATTTTAATATATATATATATATATATATATATATATATATATATATATATATATATATATATATTATATTAAATTAATGCATATAAATTAATTTTATACCTTTTAGATAATGGTTGAACCAATATTGATTCAGTAACATTATTTCAACATAAAATCAACTTAAATTGATATGTAGATTCTCATTAGATGATGGTTGATTCACCATTGATTAAGTAACATTATTTCAACATAAAATCAACTGAAATTTAAATGTAGATTCTCATTTAGATGATGGTTGAATCACCATTGATTAAATGTCAGTATGGTTGAAAATCCGATGTTGATTCAACAATTGATGTTGATTCAACACAAAAGTAGAGGGGACACTTTCAACATCGGATCAATGTTAGGCTTCAACGTAGTTTCAACATTTCTGCCAAACCGGCAGAACCGTGTGTCTCTCACCCATATTTAAAATATACTCTTTTATTCATATAATATTGACGATAATATTCGCGTTTTTATGCCCTGGTTGTTATTGGTAACAGTATTTTAAGTAGATTGAAAACTTAAATTTAAATGCACTTATTGCAGCTTTTAAAAACCTTAAACTAAACCTAAACCTTGTTCTGGGTTTGTTTCCTTATAAGCAATACCTTTAACATTTGACGTTTTATTGTTAGACTTAATATTTTTTAAACAAGCATAAAAGCATAAAAATATCATTCAATTTCATTCTAGAAAGTAATTTTTTTGCATGTTTATTAACTGATAATAAATTGACTTTAGTGATACTCTAGTACAATTTACACAAATGTAAAGAGAAACCAAATGATACAAAAAAAAAAAAAACCCAGAGTCAGTGATGATCACATTTGCCACCATAAACTTTAATTTAACCCTTCAAATCTGAGAAAAATCAAGAAATCCCTGAATACTGCACCAGAATCCATACTTCAGTAATTATGAAAAAATAGACAATTTCAGCAAAACAAACAGAAATACTTCTTTTTTTTAAACAGTGTTTCAAAATCAAAATGTGCTGTTGAGAATCAGAGGAACATCTTCACTGATCGCTCACGTCTGTAATGGCAATCATTATTAATCACCAGAACATGAAATATGAGCTGGACGTGTTCTTGTGAGGTTTTGTGAGATTCTGCCATGATCTCGGTCTGTCACTCATCAGGAAGCCTCGCACTTCCCTTCCTGTCCTCCTAACACTTCCCGCTGCAGTCTATGAAGCTCCGCCCCCAGCCGGGATGCTGACTCCGCCCCTCTGCCTGACTCCTCCCAGGGGGCGTGGCTAGTGTGCTGCAGAACGAACCGCAGCAGGTTGGGAACCGTCATGGGCGTGTTTTCTGGAAACTTGACACTCATCTGCTTCCTGCGGGAGACAGTAACGTGTGTGAGAATATTTACACCGTACGGAAAAGAGTTTTACACTTTATGATTTCTGAACCTGTGTCGGGGGAAGAACAGCACGGAGGGCAGATGATCCACCATAAACTCCCAGGGCAGATCATTACGGCCAACATTCACTCTGAAAACAACAAGAACAGTAATAAACGCACATGATTATGACTGCGGAGCAACTGTAAGTGCTGAATATATGGTCATGTGAAGTGTTTGCAGGTGCAGTTCCACACCTGGCCACCATGAGGGCGCCGTTTCCCTGGAACAGACGGGCCAGCTGAAGAAACACGTGATTGAGAAGCGAGCAGAAGCCACACCAGGTCGAATAATACAACAGCAGCACGTCCTGATGAGAAGATCACAGAGAGAAGATCACAGTTACTGTAACGTGGACGCTAATATAGTCATCGCTCTTGGTGTGAACGCTAATATAGTCATTGCTCTTGGTGTGAACGCTAATATAGTCATCGCTCTTGGTGTGAACGCTAATATAGTCATCGCTCTTGGTGTGAACGCTAATATAGTCATCGCTCTTGGTGTGAACGCTAATATAGTCATTGCTCTTAGTGTGGACGCTAATATAGTCATCGCTCTTAGTGTGGACGCTAATATAGTCATCGCTCTTGGTGTGAACGCTAATATAGTCATCGTTCTTGGTGTGAACGCTAATATAGTCATCGCTCTTGGTGTGAACGCTAATATAGTCATCGTTCTTGGTGTGGACGCTAATATAGTCATCGCTCTTGGTGTGGACGCTAATATAGTCATCCTTTTGGTGTGAACGCTAATATAGTCATCGTTCTTGGTGTGGACGCTAATATAGTCATCGCTCTTGGTGTGGACGCTAATATAGTCATCGCTCTTGGTGTGGACGCTAATATAGTCATCGCTCTTGGTGTGGACGCTAATATAGTCTTCGTTCTTGGTGTGGACGCTAATATAGTCATCGCTCTTGGTGTGGACGCTAATATAGTCATCGTTCTTGGTGTGGACGCTAATATAGTCATCGTTCTTGGTGTGGACGCTAATATAGTCATCGTTCTTGGTGTGGACGCTAATATAGTCATCGCTCTTGGTGTGGACGCTAATATAGTCATCGCTCTTGGTGTGGACGCTAATATAGTCATCGCTCTTGGTGTGGACGCTAATATAGTCATCGCTCTTGGTGTGGACGCTAATATAGTCATCGTTCTTGGTGTGGACGCTAATATAGTCATCGTTCTTGGTGTGGACGCTAATATAGTCATCGCTCTTGGTGTGGACGCTAATATAGTCATCGCTCTTGGTGTGGACGCTAATATAGTCATCGTTCTTGGTGTGGACGCTAATATAGTCATCGTTCTTGGTGTGGACGCTAATATAGTCATCGTTCTTGGTGTGGACGCTAATATAGTCATCGCTCTTGGTGTGGACGCTAATATAGTCATCGTTCTTGGTGTGAACGCTAATATAGTCATCGTTCTTGGTGTGGACGCTAATATAGTCATCGCTCTTGGTGTGGACGCTAATATAGTCATCGTTCTTGGTGTGGACGCTAATATAGTCATCGTTCTTGGTGTGGACGCTAATATAGTCATCGCTCTTGGTGTGGACGCTAATATAGTCATCGTTCTTGGTGTGAACGCTAATATAGTCATCGTTCTTGGTGTGGACGCTAATATAGTCATCGCTCTTGGTGTGGACGCTAATATAGTCATCGCTCTTGGTGTGGACGCTAATATAGTCATCGGTGTGGACGCTAATATAGTCATCGTTCTTGGTGTGAACGCTAATATAGTCATCGCTCTTGGTGTGGACGCTAATATAGTCATCGCTCTTGGTGTGGACGCTAATATAGTCATCGCTCTTGGTGTGGACGCTAATATAGTCATCGGTGTGGACGCTAATATAGTCATCGTTCTTGGTGTGAACGCTAATATAGTCATCGTTCTTGGTGTGGACGCTAATATAGTCATCGCTCTTGGTGTGGATGCTAATATAGTCATCGTTCTTGGTGTGGACGCTAATATAGTCATCGTTCTTGGTGTGAACGCTAATATAGTCATCGTTCTTGGTGTGAACGCTAATATAGTCATCGTTCTTGGTGTGGACGCTAATATAGTCATCGTTCTTGACGCTAATATAGTCATCGCTCTTGGTGTGAACGCTAATATAGTCATCGCTCTTGGTGTGGACGCTAATATAGTCATCGTTCTTGGTGTGAACGCTAATATAGTCATCGTTCTTGGTGTGAACGCTAATATAGTCATCGCTCTTGGTGTGAACGCTAATATAGTCATCGCTCTTGGTGTGGATGCTAATATAGTCATCGTTCTTGGTGTGGACGCTAATATAGTCATCGTTCTTGGTGTGAACGCTAATATAGTCATCGTTCTTGGTGTGAACGCTAATATAGTCATCGTTCTTGGTGTGGACGCTAATATAGTCATCGGTGTGGACGCTAATATAGTCATCGTTCTTGGTGTGAACGCTAATATAGTCATCGCTCTTGGTGTGGACGCTAATATAGTCATCGCTCTTGGTGTGGACGCTAATATAGTCATCGCTCTTGGTGTGAACGCTAATATAGTCATCGCTCTTGGTGTGGACGCTAATATAGTCATCGCTCTTGGTGTGGACGCTAATATAGTCATCGCTCTTGGTGTGGACGCTAATATAGTCATCGCTCTTGGTGTGGACGCTAATATAGTCATCGCTCTTGGTGTGGACGCTAATATAGTCATCGGTGTGGACGCTAATATAGTCATCGCTCTTGGTGTGGACGCTAATATAGTCATCGGTGTGAACGCTAATATAGTCATCGTTCTTGGTGTGAACGCTAATATAGTCATCGTTCTTGGTGTGAACGCTAATATAGTCATCGCTCTTGGTGTGGATGCTAATATAGTCATCGTTCTTGGTGTGGACGCTAATATAGTCATCGTTCTTGGTGTGAACGCTAATATAGTCATCGTTCTTGGTGTGAACGCTAATATAGTCATCGTTCTTGGTGTGGACGCTAATATAGTCATCGTTCTTGGTGTGAACGCTAATATAGTCATCGTTCTTGGTGTGAACGCTAATATAGTCATCGCTCTTGGTGTGGACGCTAATATAGTCATCGCTCTTGGTGTGGATGCTAATATAGTCATCGTTCTTGGTGTGGACGCTAATATAGTCATCGTTCTTGGTGTGAACGCTAATATAGTCATCGTTCTTGGTGTGAACGCTAATATAGTCATCGTTCTTGGTGTGAACGCTAATATAGTCATCGCTCTTGGTGTGGACGCTAATATAGTCATCGCTCTTGGTGTGGACGCTAATATAGTCATCGTTCTTGGTGTGAACGCTAATATAGTCATCGCTCTTGGTGTGGACGCTAATATAGTCATCGTTCTTGGTGTGAACGCTAATATAGTCATCGCTCTTGGTGTGAACGCTAATATAGTCATCGCTCTTGGTGTGAACGCTAATATAGTCATCGCTCTTGGTGTGGACGCTAATATAGTCATCGTTCTTGGTGTGGACGCTAATATAGTCATCGTTCTTGGTGTGAACGCTAATATAGTCATCGCTCTTGGTGTGAACGCTAATATAGTCATCGTTCTTGGTGTGAACGCTAATATAGTCATCGCTCTTGGTGTGAACGCTAATATAGTCATCGCTCTTGGTGTGGACGCTAATATAGTCATCGTTCTTGGTGTGGACGCTAATATAGTCATCGTTCTTGGTGTGGACGCTAATATAGTCATCGCTCTTGGTGTGAACGCTAATATAGTCATCGTTCTTGGTGTGAACGCTAATATAGTCATCGTTCTTGGTGTGAACGCTAATATAGTCATCGCTCTTAGTGTGGACGCTAATATAGTCATCGCTCTTGGTGTGAACGCTAATATAGTCATCGCTCTTGGTGTGGACGCTAATATAGTCATCGCTCTTGGTGTGAACGCTAATATAGTCATCGTTCTTGGTGTGAACGCTAATATAGTCATCGTTCTTGGTGTGAACGCTAATATAGTCATCGCTCTTGGTGTGAACGCTAATATAGTCATCGCTCTTGGTGTGAACGCTAATATAGTCATCGTTCTTGGTGTGGACGCTAATATAGTCATCGTTCTTGGTGTGGACGCTAATATAGTCATCGTTCTTGGTGTGGACGCTAATATAGTCATCGCTCTTGGTGTGGACGCTAATATAGTCATCGCTCTTGGTGTGGACGCTAATATAGTCATCGCTCTTGGTGTGGACGCTAATATAGTCATCGCTCTTGGTGTGGACGCTAATATAGTCATCGTTCTTGGTGTGGACGCTAATATAGTCATCGCTCTTGGTGTGGACGCTAATATAGTCATCGCTCTTGGTGTGGACGCTAATATAGTCATCGCTCTTGGTGTGGACGCTAATATAGTCATCGTTCTTGGTGTGGACGCTAATATAGTCATCGCTCTTGGTGTGGACGCTAATATAGTCATCGCTCTTGGTGTGGACGCTAATATAGTCATCGCTCTTGGTGTGGACGCTAATATAGTCATCGCTCTTGGTGTGGACGCTAATATAGTCATCGCTCTTGGTGTGGACGCTAATATAGTCATCGTTCTTGGTGTGGACGCTAATATAGTCATCGTTCTTGGTGTGAACAGACCGTTTTCTAAATAATTCATTTACTTCGCTGTATTAGGCTGGTTGTGTGCTATATATCCCCTGTACTCTCTTTAAGTTAAAGCATTAGAAAGAAGTGCTGATCTCACCCTCTGGGAGTCCATGACGGTGTCCAGGAAGCTGTCTGATGTCACTTCCTGTATGAGGGACTGAGTGTGCTGATGTTGTTTGTGTCCCACCAGATGTCTATGTAAAGGACTGAAGGAGACGCTGAAGTTCTGGATGAAATCTTCTGCTCCACACACACACACACAGAGAGAACAGCAATTATAACTGGTGCAGTGTGACGTGTGTGTGTGGGTGTCTGTGTGTGTTTGTGTGTGTGTGTGTGTGTGTGTGCGCGCATGTGTCCCCACAAGGATATAGTAAAACTTGAGATTTTTTGATGGTCCTCACAAGGAAAACTGATTAATAAACTAAAAAAACACACCATTTTATTATAAGTAAAGGTGCAGTAAGTTGTGTGTGATGGGTAGCGTTCTCAAAGTTTTTAGAGTGGCGTACGCCCTCTCTGCAGTCACACCTTTTTCAGTAAGGGACAATATTTGCCCCCTTAAATCGATTTTAAATTGCCGAAGCGATAAAATTCTGATATAAATTTTAAGGCCAGACAAGTAGTTTGTTGAGTGGTGGTTTTTTAGGGAAGGACTCCATGCCGGCGCACAGACATTCACACGCGCATCCCTATAGAGTGAACTCTTAATACACATGTGCGCTATTTGTGTTCTCACAGGCTCGTGTTTTAAAGTTTGCGTAGAGTTTTCTTTTAAAACGGTGTCGTGTTAGCGGCCCCTAAGTTAATAACTAATGATCGATGCGACGGAAGCGAATCAATCAAAACTAACTTTAGCTGAACAATAACTTTATTCTAGAGTTGCTGTAAAGCCAAAACAATCTCTGTTACTTTAATCTCCTATTATCACTGTAAAGCAGCTTTGGAACGATCTACATTGTTAAAAGCGCCGTATAAATGAAGAAGATGAGAAGATGAACTGTTGTATAAAATCAATGTCACATTTGCAATCGTGCGGATATTCGTATAATGTGATCAACATTAAACAGGAACTCACACTGGGTGTTTTTGTTTCCAAGAGTTTGAATCTCTATGCGCAGTCTGTCTAAATTTTAACTGGTGATGTGTGACATGTGTGAGTGTGTGTGTGTCGTGTGTGTGTGTACCCAGTGAGTCGGTGTGCTTGAGCACGTAGTGCGTCTCGTCTCTGAGGTTGATGATGGTGATGAAGGGCCGGCCGCTGTGATTGGTCGCTCCGAGTCTCTGTGCCAGTGTCCAGTGCAGCGCGGCGTCCAGCATGTAGAAGCGCAGCGTCTTGTTGGTTCGGCACTGAAGGCCGGTGACGGAGCCGGTGACGGAGCCGGTGACGGAGCCAGTGATGGGCCTCGGGACGCTCCTGCAACACACACTGATCTGACTGTACGGACTGTACGAGCCCTGGACGCTCCTGCAGGGGGCGCTGGAGAGCTGGACGTGCTCCACACACACACCCAGAGCCCAGCAGTGAGAGACACACAGCTCACACACACTCGCTTCAGCGGCGGGCGCCAGCAGGGACCGACAGCAGCGCGGGACAGAAGACACACCGCCATCGGAGCCGCAGGAGTGATAACGCAACGCCACATCAGTCACCTGACACACACAGAACACACCGCTCATGTGATCCACACACACTAACACTTCACTGATACACATCTGCTAGAACAATCACATAAACACTGATAAAGCAGATAAAGTTCGAGTTGAGTTCATGTTTTAGTTTTCTTTAGGTTTTGGCTTCATCTGACGCATATATGCATTCAGAAGCATCTAGATCAGTAGTTCCGGGATAAATCTGTCCACCGGTGTATATTATATGTATGTTGGTGATCATACTGATATGTATATGTATTTGAAAATATGTATTTATATATTCATATTTTGGTGTATGAATATGTAAAATATGTATTTTGGTGATCAAAGATGAGTTGGGGATGAAATTATTGATTACAGGGGGACTTTAAATCGGTACAATAAACAGGCTCAAAAGGGAACTGAGTCCGTTAAGGATGAAGGACAGATCCCACGGTGGAATCAGTGGCTTTGAAACCCTGTGCAAACACATATGAGCGGGTGTTGACCTATGGTATTCCTGTCGACTCAGTGATAACATTACTCTTTCTAGAGTTGGTAGAAGTTGGGACTGTCGTCCCGGCAGTAAAGGAGGATAGGGCTGTCCTGTGATTGTGGCGGAGGCAACTTGCCACCGACAATTCAACCGTGGGGTTGGACACTCCCAACTAGGCCTGGGTGATATGGCCTAAAAAAAAAATCCCCGATTTTTTCACAATAAAATCCGATTTACGATTTAAATCGATTTTTTTCACTCCCTACTTAAAATCAATCTGTAGATGACAAAGAAATTGTTCAAAACAAGTTTTAACTTTATTTTGTTTTGATATTCCCTTCTGGGATATTATCTGGATTAAAGTGCAATCAGAAACAACAAGCTAAAAAGACAGGGCAGGCCCTGTCATTGTAAATGTGTAAATGTAACATAACATAAAATGGGTGGATTGGGATTGGGGGGATGTGTAAAAAAAAACAATAAGTTATTGTGATTGTCAAATTATTTGGTAACTAAAGATAATTTTATCAAGTTTATTAACTATGTAAACACAATGTTTACATGGTACAAAGACTGGTATGCTACTGTTTTTATTATTGCTTAACACAAATTTCACAATTTCAGTTCAATTCTTGTGATTTGATTCGGATATTGATTCAATATCAATTCCTTTGGGGTAAATATTAGGTACTGTAGATAGCCTACCTTAATGCGTTATGTTAATTGTTCTCCAAAAATAAAATCACCTAATGCTGTAAACATACAGAGAGACCCTGGTCAGCTGGTATTATTAAAGGTTAAAACTAACTCAAATTAAATATAATGCGTTTTTTATAATAACAAACAACGTTATAATATTTTAATGATATATGTAAAAATATAATAAATGTGTAATATAGTTATCATATTTAGCAAAATACTCCTCTCTATAGCAATTATTTTAAGTCCAACTAACATGCATGCTATGGGTAATTAAAAGGCATTCCTGAGGTAAATGTAACGTTACGTGACACATGTTGTTCTCCAGCTGTTTTATGGACATCTTTCCACGGTTGAAAAACACTGATCGATCGATTTTATTACATTTCGGTAAGTTAGTAGTGAAGAGTAACAGATGATGGGTTCACGTGCCGCTTGAACTGAGATCTGTCAGCGATCTTTC
>CM060591.1:57081401-57088901 GCA_030578255.1 Tiaroga cobitis
TCAATGATGAACTGAGTCAGACCAGACCAATTCAGCACGGATCATTATAGCAAAGGATCATTCGAGTCTGTGAGGCCTTTAGATGTGGAATCCTGCCACTCATATTGCAGTCAGAAAGCACAGGTATGATTTAAGGAAAGTTATTTATGCACTTGCAGGTAGGCTAGTTCCTCCAAAGCACAGTCATCTGAGAGGGTTTATTCACTGTCCAGTGCTATGGGAACAAATGGGTATTACAAAGTCTTATACTTTCTTTCTTTTTGAAAGTTAGAAAATGTCCACTTGCACATATTTTTATCCCTATTTTTTCGTTGTTTTGAATTAAAAGTGGGATGCATTTTGAAGAGTAGACCTTTACATTGAAATGTATGCTGTTGTTTCTTGGATTTGTCTGAACCACAGGATATGAAAGTTAAGTACTGCGGTTCATTTTGCTCATTTTTACATGAACAGTCCTTTTGCATTCAATTTAACCCTTTCCTCTCTGGTGTACTGATTGCAAAAACAAGTGTAAAACATGATTATTGAGTGTTTTAGCTTTCAAATGATGCATAGTTTATGATAGTCAGTTGAATATTTGTTATAAAACAAAGCTTAAAAAAAGTAATAAAAGTATAGCCACGCCTCGGCCTCGACGGCCCAATTGATGTATTTTGTGAATTTATGTTGTGTTTTAGTGTATTATGGTTCTATAGGAGTAATTTAGTGTATGGTTCAATAGTTTTTTGGTTCTATTACGCCTTTTGTCTACAGTAAATAAACTAAATATTACAAAAATGGTTAAACACCATGTCTAATTCGAAACGAGTTTGCAGCAGAAGGCACGAACAGAGCGAAATGTTATTATTTATGAGTATTATATAAGATAAGACAATTGAATGCAAGAATCAAAACATTAATGCCACGATTTAAATATGCATAGGAATACGTACAAATGTGTTGGTCGGTAGAGTTGTACGTAGGCTAAATAAATTACGTTTTTGTGCTGTCAATACGTAAATGTTTTACGTTTTAGTGCTGTAAATACGTCAGTATTATATGTTTCTGTGGGTATAAAACGTAAGTAAATTTAGGCTAGCCTACATGTGGTAGAACTACACTTTCCGTAACAATACACAAGTATTTTCATGAAATCACGCCAAGAAGGCGACAAGGGTAAGGAAATGCAGAAGACAAAGGGTAGGTAAAATAAAAAGTCCCAAAACAGAAACGCCAAAAGTCCCATAGATTTCCCTTAAAGTCCCTTAAATTTAAAAACTTTAAATTAAAAACGTTATAGGCTACAATCACTGTTTAATCTAATAAAAATGACTGAAATACTCTTATGTTATCTGTGAGTATAGATAATATAGATTTTAATAGCTTGATGCGTTGTTGCATTGTAAAAGGTTTCGGTGTATAGAACGGACCGATCCACGATCGCTCTACATGGTTCTGACCAAAGAATAGCGCTTTGGAATCTCCCTACGCATCTTACCTGGCGTTGTCTCTTAGTGCGCTACGAAGACACAAGGTATAAAGGTATGCTACCGCTAAAGGTATACCATTGCTAGGCGTCTTCAGGGCTATCATCCACTCGCGAGGCAGAGGCGCTGCCGGCCTCCTAGCAACGGCGCTGTTCGCAGAGAAAGATATGACATGGAGTGGTAGACATGATTTTGACCACTTCATTGAGTTTTTTATTTGATTTTATTTTTTAGAAATACTCTTTTTAAAAGATTTTCATTTTGTACAAATTGTATCTTAATTTTGATCAATGTTTTTATCAACCAATTACTAGGGCGGTCACTTTTGTGAAAAAATCCTGTTCGATTTTTGAGACGCAAGTGTTCATTGAATCGATTGTAAAATCGATTTTCCATGTCTAAAGACGTTTCCATTTTCATCACCAAATACAGGCAAATCCACGGACACCTAACAGGCGTTAGGACGAGCGTAAAGAGGGCGCTTGAGACGCGCACAAGTCAGCAATATTCCTGATGATTTATTGGCGTGAAGTTTCGTGCACAATGACAACAGGAGCGCAACATTCAGGGATTGAGATTAACACCCTCGACCCGCCAAATGCGGGTAAAAATGAACTTTGGCGGAAAACGCTGTCAAATCACGAGCCAATCTGGCGTGTTTCTATGTTTACTCACTTTCTTTGCTGGGGAAGTTCGAGTAAGACAAATCTGCGCGGATGTAGCGCAAATACGCAACTCGTGAGTCCTAATGATATATTAAATATATATATATAAACACACACGTCACTGAGCAACACATAACGGCGCGCTTGTTCACTTGCATTGAAGTAATAGCGAATATTAAAAAGCATTTGGTTAACAGATAAGACATTGTTATTTTCAAACATCTTACATGTTCTGTGCACTGTATTGATCTGTCCACCTAAAACACATTTTTGGTAAAAAAAATAAATAAATAAAAAAGGCTGTTAAAATCGATTCCCTATTTTCGGTTTCGATAATTGTGTTGGTTGGTCCGATCGATTGTGCAATCGATTTTCGAACGTAAAGTGACAGCCCTACCAATTACCTGTATTTAATGAATAAGAAGCAAATATAGGCCTATACAGTGATGTAGTGGTGCCTGGAGAAGTGGGTATACTCTTAATTTATGCCCCCAATCTTTTTTTAAGCGTCCCAGCAAAGGATGAACGCTCTGTGTTATAAACAGTGACATGTAAGACTAGTCTAGCTTTAGTATTGAATATGCAAGGTCCCATAAATGATATGCAAGGACCCAGGTCCCATAAATGATATTGGGTGTGAACTTCTATCGAAAAACAGCCGTATATATTTTAGCTACTTGCATCTTATGTATGATCACTGTATGATGGTTAACTGAAGTGAAGCGTCGCGTTGGGATTCGCGCTCGGCTCGCGCTTCTGTCAACAAAAATCCTGCATGCTTTGATTGGTCTCAAACATTTTGACATTGACGAGCGGGTGTTTGAGTGCTGAAGCAGATCAGATGAAGGTCAGTTATCGTCGCGATGGGAGAATCATTGCAGCAACAAATTAGAGTTAATATTAGGGGTACGACCCTGTGTTTTTTATTCACGAGATTGAATTAGCAACTAAATGATGCGCATCAGAGGGGATTTAGAAGTGGGTATGCGCAATGCCGACTGAAAAAGAAGTGGGTATACGCCGTATGAAGATTAAAATATTTTGCCCTTTTCGATCGCCAGTTCATAGCCTATAAATAAACTTGTGGGAAAAAATCCCACCGAGGTTAGAGAGGTTTGGTTCAGTAGCCATGTGTCTTTTTATTCGAATTTTGAAAGAATTACCGTCATTTTAGAAGGATAAAACATAATGGAGCAAATAAATAAATAAAAATAGCATTGTCATTTGCCTACTTTCCCAACATTTGAGTCATTATTCTTAAAATGTACATTTTGTTTGCAACAAAAGCTGTAAGTTTATTGGGCTGGATGAGATTCCCGGCCTGAGATTGTTTCCTAGACCGGCATTAAGTACGCTAATTCGTGTATATTTCTAAATATTTGTGTCTTAAGAGAGCAAAATGTAGGCTACAGTTCTGTGGATGTTTTGGCCAGCAGGGTTAACTAAACCTGAAAACCTGAAATAAAGGTTGTTGTTTACTTTTATTTAAAAATTTGGGTTTTTTTCAACCGACAAGATTAGGCTGTGCTGTGTTAAATCAAAATCGTCTGTGACCCATTAAAAACACACAACATTTCCCCCCCCAGGGGTTTAGTTTAAGCCTGCATGCACAAATCGCTGCATAAAGAACAGAATCATCATCGTGTAGGCTAGATGTAGTAGAGGCTACTTCTGTGGGAAAACAGGCTACATGAAATTTCTTTCGGTTCATGGTCAAAATGATCGCTTTTGAGAAGCAAGTTCACGGAAAGGAAAGCTGTTTGTTTTCTTCATTATAGGCTACAATGTTTTGTTTTTATTGTGAGTGTAGGTATAGGCAACACACACACACACACATGCACACACGCACAACAACAAAAAAACATTCACAGACTCGAATGATCCTTTGCTATAATGATCCGTGCTGAATTGGTCTGGTCTGACTCAGTTCATCATTGATTGGGAGAGACCAGTTCAAACTTAGTGGCTGTGGAAGTCAGTGGGCGTGGCTCATTATAATACAAGCAAAACGCCGTAAAATAACGCGCGCTCTGTGCAACCAAAACGGCGTTTTTCATGGCGTCATATGGCGAGATGAGCGGCGTAAAAAGCGGCGCTTTCGATGTACACCAAAACACCGTCAAATACGGCGTCATTGACGTATTTCGCGCGTCTTTTGCGGCGTTTGTAATTGCAACGCCGTATTTTACGCCGTCCAATACGGTTTAAAATGCCGTATTTGACGGAGTTTGGCTTTAAACGTGATTAATCTATGGCGTATTTCTGACCCTCTTGGCTTGTCATACGCAGGACGCGCGTCATCCCGACGCAGGACACGCGTCATCGCGTGGAGTCAGAGTAATGAAGCAATGCTAAGAGACCGTAGTGAGAGTGGAGCACACAGAGCAGCGTAACTGGGGTCGATGACATCACAACATGACAGACCCCGGGGTCAAAGTGCACAGAGCGTTCGATGAGCTTAACAAACAGATATCGTCCGCTACCGATGCGGTGGCCGATCTATCGTGCATCTCTAGTGTGTCTGAGCACGCCTCACCTGTGCCGCGAGCCGCAGCGCCACCTGCTGGAGGACGAGCCGTGCAGAGGCGCAGTGAGCGCACCAGGGGGCGTAGTAGAACAGCACCGACACATCCGCCTCCTCCCGCAGGACATCCGCCTCCTCCAGCTGACCCAGGAACAGGTCCCGCACCGGCCCGTCCGCAGGGAAGAAGCGTCCCGGAGCCCGAGCCAGCGCCACCACCGGCTTCTCCCGCCTGACACACACACACACACACACACATGCACATTGCACACACACAGACACAGACGCACACACGCACAGTTATGGGCAGGATAAGAGCACAGGAGACAGTATATGATGATATTATAGTCATATCTACAGTATATTTACCCGCAGGTGAAGGTTATAGGCAGGATAAGAGCACAGGTGAGCAGTATCGCTCCGCAGCACAACACGGGTCTTCTCGCCATCTGGTCCGACACCTGCCGGAGCTGAGCCCGAACCCGCTGCAGCATCACCGACCCCGGCCCGCTACAGGGACCAGCTCATCCCGGGACAACCGAACCGGACCGAGCCGAGGCAAAGCGCAAAACACGGCGTGTGTTCAGAGCAGAACACACACGCACCAGCCGTTCAGACACACGTCACGCTTCCGGCTTCCCGGAGGGGCGGCGCCACGGTGAGAGGGGGCGGGGCCAAGCGAGGGAGCGTCTCTAAACTACACACACAAACGCGCCATTGTATTTGTATTTCATTTAATTTAGTTGTGAAACGAGAATCTAAAATGCTTAAACAGATGATCGAGAATACGGGAGCGTCTTGATTTAAAAACGAAACACACGCCAGGCTTTCTGGGGTTTTCGAGAGTGATGTTTTCAAAACACTGCTTTGTGAAGCTTCGAAACTTTTGCGAATCATTTGATTCGATTCTTAAGCTTGCGATTCGATTCTGATATCGATTAATGAGGCTTTATATCAGGCACAGTAAGGCCTACATGTTAATGTGTTTCACATGCTTTTCACAAGGAAACAAATCTCTCTAAACTAAGGCTGTAAACACACAGCATTATTGAAATATCATATACATAAATCAACATATGTGTAGACTGTGCCAGATGGTAGGCCATTTTTCACTGACTTAAAGATTCGTTCACTTCAATTCTTAAATATATATCGAGTTGATAACATTCATCTTCAGATTATTGCCTATTATCTCTCCACACTCTTTATTTCTGTTGTAAACTGAGATTCATGTGATATTAAAACAAGAGCCACACAACAAACCCGGAACTTTTTCTTTTTATTAATAGAGAAATATTTTCATTAAAAATATATATATATTATGATGTACAAATATGACCGATATATTTTCTTCACCCAAAATTAATAAATGAACAAAATCAAAATAAAAAAATAAAGATGCATTATTGAACTGAATTGCACTAAATTGTCTGAATTACTGATATAAACCTGAATGTAACATGAAAGCAGAAAGGGTATTGAAACAGTAGATTATCATGTGTGTTTAATTTCCAGTGGAAGCGTGAACTGAAGCGTCTGTAGAATGTGTGTGTGTGTGTGTGTGTCAGGGCCTCTGCTGTGCATCTGTAGGCAGGAGTGTGTTCTTCACGAGCGCTGCAGTGAGGAAGGGGTTGATGTACAGCTGTGTGTAGATCTCTATATTAATGATGAACGGAGGGACCAGCGGCCACAGCAGCACCAGAGGAAAAGACTTTAACATCACCGCCAACGCATGAAGCCAGAGCCTCTTGGGGAGCATCCTGCAATCACACACACACACACACACACACACACACACACAGTCTTCAGAAATCATATGGGAGAATCAAACGAGTCTAATGTCAGACTCCATAAATATGTTAAAACAACTGTTAATGGTGTGTTTATGTGTGCGTGTGAGTGTGTGTGTGTGTGTGCGTGTGTGTGTTTATACCTCATCTCTCCTCTCGTCCACAGCGTCCAGTAGAAACTGATGTCCAACACTGACAGTAAGGTGGCGTGAGCGATGACGACGCCAGCCGTCCAGTAATGAGCGCTCATCCAGTGCCAGGCGAACGCAGCCAGCAGCTGATGCGGCAACAGGAAGTACATCAGCAGAAACTCCGCCCACTGACGCCAGCCCGGCCAATCCTGCTGCGGCACAGAGAGAGAGTCACGACCCGCCTGTGAGGGTCTCACACACACACACATACACACACACACACTGACGCACCAGCGGCGTGTGGGCGGGGCAGGTGGTGTGGATGAAGGGCAGGAAGGTGTGTTGGTAGTCCAGCAGGTACAGGTAGAGCAGCGTCAGACGAGGACAGCTCCTCAGACCCACCAGCAGGAACACCGTCTTCCCAGGGTACAGCTCCTACACACACACACGTGAGGCTGAACAAACTTACTGGACACACAGACACACAGAAGCTTTACACAGCTTTACATTTGATGTAATTTCGTGGTATTTTTTCAGATGTAACAACCCAGTGTTTGGGTAGTTTTTATGTAACCAGATCCTGGGTCAGACGTAACAACCCAGTGTTTGGGTAGTTTTTATGTAACCAGATCCTGGGTCAGACGTAACACCCCAGTGTTTGGGTAGTTTTTATGTAACCAGATCCTGGGTCAGACGTAACAACCCAGTGTTTGGGTAGTTTTTGTGTAACCAAGATCCTGGGTCAGATGTAACAACCCAGTGTTTGGGTAGTTTTATGTAACCAGATCCTGGGTCAGACATAACAACCCAGTGTTTGGGTAGTTTTTGTGTTACCCAGATCCTGAGTCAGACGTAACACCCCAGTGTTTGGGTAGTTTTTGTGTAACCAAGATCCTGGGTCAGACGTAACAACCCAGTGTTTGGGTA
>CM060591.1:57093901-57126401 GCA_030578255.1 Tiaroga cobitis
ATAGTTTTTTTTTATTATTCCCTCTTAATCGTACGCCTATTCTACCTAAAAGTGTTGATGTTTAAATTTTCTTGTCTCGTAAATCAGAATTGCATTAGCCTACATACATGGATCGGGTTATTTTCAGTTAAAAACGTCAAACTTTGATAAAGGAGTAGTTTATATCATATACTTTCGGTTACCGGTATTTAACATTTCAGTCGAAAAACAGTCGTCAGATATTATGTTTATCTAACGTTGTTAAAGCTTACCTCACACACACTCGACCGTTAAACGGGAGCGCGGCCCACTGATCTATATAATGACGTCATTCTATATAGATCAGTGGCGCGGCCACGCTGGAGTAATTCGAACAGTAAAGTGCTCCTTCTTTGATTTGATTATAAAACATCTTAAATCATTAGATCACCATGGGGTTACTGTTGTTAATTGTAAGATGGGTAAACATAATAATTAGTCTGTTGAAATAATCACTGTGTATTTTTAATGTAAATAAGAGTTTAATGTAAATAAGATCTGCGCTGAGCAGGATGAACCAATCACAGTCCTGATTACTGGATAATTTACTTTTAATTATTTATCAAAAATCACTGGAACAGTTTTTAATTTATAGCTTATGAGTGAATTAGTTGGACGAATGTATGAAAATAATTACAGTAGTCAGGTTCAGTGGGCCTCACAGCGCCTCCTGCAGGCACAGTCAGAGACCGGAAGTGCGAGTGAGTGTTTCCGGCGGCCGGGGTTAAAGCTTCCAGTGTGTGTGTGTGTTTGTGTGTATTTCTATTTCGCTGCTTTAGAGGATGGAGGTCACGAGACAGAGTAAGGCGATCAAATTATCAAAATACATCAATGTAAAACCTCACGCTGATCCACGGATAGACATATACTCGCGAGCGCGCGCGCTAATGTGACGGTGTGTGCGCGCGCGAGTGTATGCTAGCGAATGTATTTATTTGTGTGTGTGTGTGTGTGTGTGTGTGTGTGTGTGTGTGTGTGTGTGTGTGTGTGTGTGTGTGTGTGTGTTGATGTGTGTTAATCTTGTATGGTGCAGATTTTAAGGAGGTTCTTCCAGAGGTGTGTAGCGCGGTGCAAGAGGCGGACTTCATCTCTATAGACGGAGAGTTCACAGGTCAGTGCTTCATAAGCGTGTGTGTGTGTGTGTGTGTGTGTGTGTGTGCGCGTGTGTGTGTGTGTTAATACTGTGTTTGTTATTGTTGTAGGAATCAGTGATGGGCCGTCAGTCAGTGCTCTGACCAATGGATTGGACACACCGGAGGAGAGATACACCAAACTGAGGAAGGTAAACATTTCTCTCTCTCTCTCTCTCACACACACACACACATACACACACTTGTTTCTGGTCAATCTCATCTGTATATAAAGACAGTGCGCTCATATTACTGTCAATGGGCAGCACAATATGGTGGAATAAGCCCCGCCTCCTAAATAAAAGAGCCAATCGCTGATTGATAGACATATGCGGTTTAAATGTGACTTGCGAGTCGGTTTGAGGATTTCTGTGTATATATTCCCCATATTCGTCCAATCTCAGTTCATACAGTCAAAACTGGTGCCATTTACTTCATTTATAAATGCCTTTAGTTTCTTTCCCTACGTCTGGAGTTTGATTGACAGGTGATCTGAGCAATCGCAGGGTTCGTACAAGCTTGAAGTTCTTGAATTTGACTTTTTGAAATGCGAGTCCTGGGGGGGGTTCTCGTTTTATGTGGCAATTTTCTAAGAACAACACAATGAGACTAATGAACACCTCCGCATCTTTATTTTTAACAACTTAAATAGACTTAAAAAAATAAATCATTCTTATGTGCCTATCCCAAATTTTCAAAGCCCAAATTTCACCGTGTCCAATGACCTCCAAAGGGCAAAACCAAGAACAGAATGAATGTAATTTTTACCTGCCTGTCACAAGTTGTCAAAGTGCTAAAGAAATCACAGACAACAAGACACTCAAATTTGTCATAAAGTGCCAAAGAAATCACAGAACAAATGTTTATAACATAACACTGAGTAACAATGTAATCACAGCCGAAAGTGTAAAGTGAAATATTAGAGTACCCAGCAACACTATAACTGCAGGAAGACTGTTCATACAAGCTAAGGATGTTCCTCACAGCATTTGTACACCGTTTTTGAAGAAAAAACAAATCCCATAGGATAATTTTTCAAAAGTGGCAGGTTCTTTTTAAGGAACAGAAGCATCTCTGTGTGTTCAGCAACAAGTCTGCTTCTGCTTTCATTCAGAATGTGTGACAGAGCTAAACCATCTTCCACTTTCCACGCTACTGCAAGGGGCTGAAAGATAATTAGATCATTAACTGCCCAGTACTCGAAGGGTTTGTCTGACCGATGCACAGTGGTCTCTCCAAGGTACAAAAAACACGTTACATTTACAGGAAAAACTGGCAGCTGGGGTTACCAGAGGTTTCCTGGTAAAAATACGGTAGCAACATTTTAGGTTTTACAGACTTTCAACCGTATATAATTTTACAGCAATAAAATCTGATATAATGTTAGTTTACTGATCTTTTGAAGTATTAATATCTGTTTTGTTCCATTGTAATACACTGACAGCCACCAATCACAGCAGTGATGATGAGTCACATGATCAATCACAGCTCATCAAAAGCAGCGCTTCCACAAGAGAGCTAATACTAATATATAGAAGCTGCACAGTGTCATTCACACACACACACACACACACACACTGAACACCATCATGGTAACCTGTTGATATTTTAAAAATGCAATAAGCATTAATTTAACAACAATAAATGTAACCTAAAACCCTAATGTACACAACTGATTAGAAAAAAACTAAGAAAATTATGAAGAAAGTTATTTTAAAGAAAATACATTAAATGTGAAGTGTCACGCAGGGAATTGTGGGAGTGTCAATTTACATTTTTTTCACTGTAAATTATACAATGACTTCTTTTTCACTTCCAAAAACTGTAAATTTAATTTAAATGTACCATTATATGCATCACAGTTATTTACCGTATATAGTAAGGAAACTTTCTGTTAACCAATTAACAGTTTTTCGCTGTAGCATTTTTACCGTTAAAATCACGGTGATGTTTTCCAGTGTATGGTACCAGCTGGTGTAGGTGTAGATGTAGGTGTAGGTGTAGATGTAGATGTAGGTGTAGATGTAGGTGTAGATGTAGGTGTAGATGTAGGTGTAGATGTAGGTGTAGATGTAGGTGTAGATGTAGATGTAGATGTAGGTGTAGATGTAGGTGTAGGTGTAGATGTAGATGTAGGTGTAGATGTAGGTGTAGATGTAGGTGTAGATGTAGGTGTAGATGTAGGTGTAGATGTAGGTGTAGATGTAGGTGTAGATGTAGGTGTAGATGTAGGTGTAGATGTAGATGTAGATGTAGGTGTAGATGTAGGTGTAGGTGTAGATGCTACGGTCCGCCACTGTGGGCCCTTTGACCGCTGGCTCTCGCTCCTCGGCTCTGGCTGTCTCTCCAACTGATGTGTTTTGCAGCTCCAGTACCACCGTTGCGTTGCTGTGTCTGTGTTGGGAAAGAATCGATCTTTATACCTAAAAAAACAATGACAATATAAGCATTAATTTTATGCAGTATAAGAGAAAAAATTGAATTACCCCAATATTTATTTGTTTTTTTATTCTATCATTATGATGAAATTATTTAATATAAAAACTTAATACAGTATATAATAATGAATGAAATTTACATTTAATAAAAAAAAATGTAAATTTATTTATTTTTAATTCACCTTGGATCGAGTAACGTTGCGATGCAGTAAAGCGGGTTTTGTTCAACGTTGGAGAAGCGCTTCTGCAAAGCAGCAAGCAAAGTGCTCTTCATCGTTTTGGCACCTTGGTCCTCGTCCATATGTTTCAATAACAGTGTCTGTAGCACAGTAACAGCAGGACTTACATCTGAGGCTGAAGCATCCGAAGAGCTCGCTCGATGAGTCGCTTCTTCAAAGGGAGCCAAGACGTTTAGCATCTTCTCCATAATATTCCACTGGTTGCTGTTAGTGTTGCAGGGAGCTCGTTTTCAGACGCATACACACCAATGCCCGTTCCTGCTCAAAGACTGCACCATATAGAAGGTGCTATTCCACCGAGTCTGCACGTCTTGTTGGAGTCTTTTAATGGGCTGACCGAGCTGTATCTGATGTCCTGAAGCCGAGACTGGCCTGGTTGGACTGTTTAAAGTGGCCGCCTCCCGGGGCATCAGCAATGCTGTGATCGCAGACCCTGCGGGACAGTGCCACACACTCCGGCCTCCTCCATGCCCCTCATCATGTGTCTGGCATTGTCACGGACCACAACATGTACAGAACTTTTGGGAATTTCCAGGTCGCAAGCATTTCCTCATATGCCCGCGATCGCTTGACCGGTGTGCGAGCCTCGGAATTGTTTTGCATGGAGCATGATTGGTTGTAGATTGAAATCTCCATCTGTCCATAGTGCTGTCAAGCTGATGAAAGACTGCATTTATCAACTCCATATGTCAGTGGTAAAGCTAACCGCTTTAGCTGGTGCTGTGCTTGTTCACGTCGTCGTGTATCTGTGGTGATACGACCTCTGTGACATGGCGGCGACTGGGAATCTCATATTTCGGCTCTAAGACATTAACAAGGCGACGAATACCCACATTATCAACAACTGAGAGTGGTTGATCGTCAAGAACAATGAATTGGGTAAGCGTCTCTGTAATTTGTATTGCTCTGGGGGTATCTTGTGACATTTTCTCTCGTCTTGCTAAGGTTTGCCGAGTGCCGCTGCTTGTGGCTAATTCGCCGTCCTCACTTTTGTGTTTCAATTTCAGATGTTTTATCAAGTTACTTGTATTATATGTACTGGCTTTTGTACCTCTCGATATTAATGCAGAACAAAGTGTGCAGATTGCCATGCGTGGGTCGTCATCATTGATTTTGAAATATTTCCACACTGCTGAGGCTGGCATTGTGTCTGGTGTCTCTGTGTGCACTGGAACGCTCTGTCAGTTACGTCACCTGATGGTATCGGGGTATTTTTACGAGTACATGAGCTTGGTGTCGGGCCCGATACGGTATCGGTGCATCCCTATATTTAATATCTTTGTGATGTCAGTGGTTAGGGTGACTCCCCATGCCTGACAGCGCTGGTCTGTGGCCTGATCTCTGTGAAGTGAAACATCAGATTCCAGAAATCTGTCATTCGAGGAAAGAAAAACATAAAGATAATAAAGATATTGTTTGAAGTGCTGGTTTTAGTCTTTGAAATCCAAAAGTAGTGCTTGATAAGTCCTGGAGTTTAATTTTACAGAGTCTTTGCGAACCCTGCAATCATAACGCCGATATCCACCATTTTGTCCGACAAAGAAATCGGGCAGGCGACGAGTTAGATGAACGTCGGGGAACGATGGGGGCGGGAATCGGATACTTGTTATAAAACTAATTTCGACTCCTCTTATGGACTCCTCCTGTCGTCGACTCTGAGTATTTCAGTGTGAGTGTAAAGCGTTCGAGCGAGAGGGAG
Source organism: Tiaroga cobitis (assembly GCA_030578255.1). Taxonomy (NCBI): domain Eukaryota; kingdom Metazoa; phylum Chordata; class Actinopteri; order Cypriniformes; family Leuciscidae; genus Tiaroga; species Tiaroga cobitis. Next base: position 57,099,426 of record CM060591.1, read on the forward strand.
TGTGTTCTGTCCTCGTGTGTATCAGTGTATTGGACCCGTGCAGCTCTTAAAGTGACAGCACTAATATTCCTGCCGTCTCTATAATCACACATCAGAAGACAGAGAAAACTCATTGTTTTTGACTAAAATATATATTACAAATAGTTACAGAAGTTATTCACTTATAAAGTACAGTGTTATTTTACGTTTGATTAGTTTCTGTTCCTGAAAATCTTAAAACACTGTTTATTTTGATCTTATTTCTTCAGTTGTGAATGCTAATTAATTTGTTCCCTTTTAATTAATGAACTATTTGTCGTTAATAATTCTTGACATTTTATATCAGTTAGGCTAGCCTTGTGTAAGTGTTCTCAAGCTGATGATCTGTTCATGATGTTCAGCTGCAATTACATGTTTTGCAATAAGAATAAATGTGAATATCCATTTTTTTTATTTTACTTGATTGGAATCGGAATCGTTAAAATTGAAACGGTACCCAACCCCAGTGAACGTGAGCAACGGTGTGTGCTGATGCGTTTCCTGTGGCGATGCGTTCCTCCTGATGTTTGTCTGAAGACTCATCCCTGTCCCTCCGTCTCCTCTTCCCTTCAGCACTCCATGAACTTCCTGCTCTTCCAGTTCGGCATCTGCACTTTCCGATACGAGCAGAACCAGTCCACGTGAGCCAGCTCTCCCTCCTCCGTGTTACAGCCGTGTGTGTGTGTGTGTGTGTGTGAGTGAGTGACTGTGTGTGTGTCCCGCAGGTACATCACGAAAGCCTTCAACTTCTACATCTTCCCCAAGCCCTTCAGCCGCACGTCTCCGGACATCAAGTTCATCTGTCAGGTGAGAGAGCAGTGCTGTCGCTCGCCCCCTCAGGCCACGCCCACATTCCTGCGCTTCGCCTGAAACGCCGCTCTCCGTTCGTTAGCGGTTCAGCCGCCTTTAAACTCACCTGAGCTGCGCATGCGTAAAAGCTCCCTGGAGGCGGGCATGCACTGCGGTTTACGTGCGGCCTTGAGCCGGCTCTGGCTCTTCCGGGTCGGGCTGATTCGGCTTTGTCGTCCAGTAGGGATGTGACGGTGAGCATATTTCCCACCGGTTAATTGACGTGTGACAACACTGGTAATGGCGGTATCACCGGCGGGGGCTTTTAAATCGCTAATTTAAAGGCCAACGTAAAATGCGTGTGTTTTGCGCGAGCCAAACAGAGCGAGCAGGATTTAAGACGCTCGCTCTGTTCGGCTCGCTCCGGTTGACGCGTGCGGCCGAGCACGTTAGTTTCGTTTTCAAATTAGTGCCAATTCGGGGCGGATTACTTGAATGATGAGTTCATTAGCCTGTTATTCTTCATGAAAAACGCAACAAAACAGTGCAACGACAAATTCGCTTAGATAGGCTTCGCTTTGACGCATATTCCGCCATGGTCTCGTCAGTCAGCTCGCCTCGCTCTCCTGATGAGGGAAACCGGCTGTGGGTCTGTGCGGCGGCTCACGGGGCAGGAGATGCGCGGGGGGACTTCTGGCATGGCAGAAGTGTTGGTCGCTCCTTGTGACTATCGCACAGTTGTAGCCTGCGCGGAAACAGAAGTGCAACCTAGGAAAGCCTTCCCTAATAATGCTAATCATTGAATACATTGCAAATGCTCTTGGTGTTGACAGCTGATGCTGGTTTTGACCATCTCTGGATCCACGATATCGTCATCACTCGTATAGAGCACATAAATCTGCAGTGTGTGCCGCCTCTAAGCTCACGGAGATGAGACAGGCGAGACTGTTAATAATAAAGTTACCGCAGAACTCTGGCAGGATCCCTTTATTCAGCAGAATATCTCCTCATTCACTGACGGTCCGGGTCGCTCACGCCATCGTTTTCAAACACCTCCGTTTTGACCGACGGCTCCACAACTGGAAACGGCCTTTTCAATTTTATACACTGTGGAGAGCGTTTTCAAAAGCTTCGGTTTCATTTAATAAAAATGCTATCTCGTTCTCTGACTCCTCCCCTTCCTGGTCTCCTGTTTGTGCTCTGACTCCTCCCCTTCCTGTTCCTCCTGCTCGTGCTCTGACTCCTCCCTTCCTGTTCCTCCTGCTTGTGCTCTGACTCCTCCCCTTCCTGTTCCTCTAGAGCTCCAGCATTGACTTCCTGGCCAGCCAGGGCTTCGACTTCAACAAGGTGTTCCGCAGCGGTACGTGAGCGCACTTCCTGTCATGTGACTACTGTGTGTGTGAGTGTGACTGACAGGTGTGTTGCCGTAGGGATCGCGTACCTGACGCGGGAGGAGGAGTCTCAGCTGAGGGAGCAGTATGAGGAGAGGCGGGGCCAGATGAATGGGGCGGGGCCAGTGTCGTACACACCCCCCTCAGGAGGAGGAGCCTGCAGCGTGCCTGAGGACCAGAGAGACTTCATCAGGAGCGTGGAGTGAGTCTCACACACACACCCACTCAATGATGATAATGGTGATGATGCTGATGTGTGTGTGTGTGTGTTCAGGCAGAAGGTGGACTCTCTCCAGAACAGCTCTGATCAGACTCTGGATCTGGAGCCCTGCACCGGGTCAGACTCACACTCGTATATAATCATGTATAACAGATCTCATCTAAATATGAGTGTTCATACCCTCTCTCTGTGTGTGTGTCAGGTTTCAGAGGAAGCTCATCTATCAGACGCTCAACTCAAAGTAAGTCTCATGAGTGTGTGTGTGTAAGATGTATCTGCTCAATGTCTCACTCATCTGGCGTTTCAGGTTTCCTAAACTGCATGTGGAGACGCTGGAGACGGAGAAGGTACAAACACTCACTCATTCATAAACATTATATCAAACAACAAACTCTCATACAGTGTGTGTGTGTGTGTTGTCAGAAGGAGCGTTTCATCCAGATCAGCAAAGTGGATGATGAGGAGAGGAGGAGGAGAGAGCAGCAGAAACAGCAGAGAGAGCAGGTGTGTGTGGGCAAACACTTACACTCTCTCTCTCACACACACATTCTCTCTCACACACACTATCAAGTCATCTTCATTTATACAGCGCATTTAACAATACAGATGTTTCACAGCAGCTTTACAGTGATAACAGGAGATTACAGTAACAGATTGTTTTGGCTTTACCACAGCTCGTAACGATCATTAGTTATTAACTTAGGGGCCGCTAACACGACACCGCTCTAACAGAAAACCCTTAATGCGATCCGGCCGCTCATTTGCACTAAACGGTGCCTGGAGCTCGAATGCAAACCATGAAATAAGTTCCCACGTACAGGCCTTGAAAAATGTGTAATACTGAGTTTTATCACTTTGCGTGGAATTGACCTATGGCAAAGCCACGCCCCCAAACACGATGAGCCAATCACAGTGCGCATAGCTAACCCAATACACTCGGACATTCTGTGCTTCCACGTCCATTGAAATGCATTGCAGTTAGTGAGTTTTCATTCGTTTTTGTATTTTTTTTTTTTTCTTGTCATTTTAAGTTTAAAATGGTCAAACGGTGTGCATGGGGTACGCTTCTCCGACACTCAGTGTCCCGAGAGGCAGGGCGACGGTGTTCACCCTTTCCCAAGCCACATCTCAACCGAGATAAGTGTCTGCTCTGGATAAAGTTGTGCGGTAGACCACAACACCAACTACACGTGGATAAATTAAACAAGAATTAAACAAGGATGTCTACATCTGTTCTACGTCAACCGCGTATTTGAACGTTATCTTTAACATCTCTAACGTAACGTTAGGCTAACATTAGAAAACGATTACGTTAGCTTCTAGCTGCGTTGTACATGTCACTTAGCTTCATTAACGTATCTTTAAATAACCGAGATAACAAATGTTAGCAATGTTGTGCTGCAAGATTCATGTAAAGACTGCAGTGCATGAACAATGCTGATCCTCTATCTTGTTGTCTGAGATGGTGATGGCAACGAGATGCGGTGTGCCTGAAGCTGAAGCTTTTCATCGACCTTGTCAACAATAAAATTATTAATATAACCCTCCAATGCATAGTTAAGGCCCTTTTGGTGACTTCGAGATGATATATAATCTTTCTGTCTCCAAATCATCAATTGCCTCCTGTGAAATGTGTCCTACAGTGACGGCTGCCATAGCGCCGGTCCCCGAATGCTGACTGTGTGTCCGAGTGAGTGGAGGGGGCGTGGCTTAGCCATGGGTCAATTATCCCGACAGCGATTATCTGTACAGAGGAGGAGGCCTTCACAGAGAGAGACTAGTGACACTTCATCAGATCTGGATCCGGCAGGCTGCGGGAAAACCTCGGGATAAACAAAGACACTAATATTAGCGTAGATGCCATTCTTCTTATGATGTAGCGAGTACATCAAGATTTAAGGGAAGTGTTCCCAGTTCCGGCTGACCTAATCTATGCAGCCTAACATTGAATTATAGAAGTCTATAGTGTGTTATGTGTATGCTAGGTCAAAGAGATGTGTTTTTAGTCTAGCTTTGAACTGACAGAGTGTGTCTGCTTCCCGGACAATGGTAGGAAGACTGTTCCAAAGTTTTGGTGCTAAATAGGAAAAGGATCTACCGCCTGCAGTCGATTTAGATATTCTAGGTATTATCAACTGGCCGGAGTTTAGAGATCGCAATAGACGTGAAGGACTATAATGCGTTAAGAGCTCGCTCAAGTACTGCGGAGCTAAACCATTTAGTGCTTTGTAGGTAATCAACAATATTTTAAAATTTATACGATGTTTAATAGGGAGCCAATGCAGTGTTGACAGAACCGGGCTAATATGGTCATATTTCCTGGTTCTGGTAAGAACTCGAGCTGCGGCGTTTTGAACTAGCTGTAGTTTATTTATTAAGCGTGCAGGGCAACCACCCAGTAGAGCATTACAATGATCTAGCCTTGAGGTCATGAACGCATGGACTAATTGTTGAGACTCTCTCTAACACACACACACACTTTCTCTCTCACACATGTACACACCCTCAGCTCATGAACTGCCTGTGTCACATGACCTGCTCTCTGACTTCAGCTTCATGACATCATCAGCTCATTGATCTGTGTTACAGGAAGAGCTGAACGACGCTGTGGGTTTCTCCAGGGTTATTAGAGCCATCTCGAAATCTGTGAGTCGTGCAAACACAAATATTATTAATAATACAGATAATAGATGCACTGTTTGCACTTTTCTTGGCCATTTCTGTTTTTTGTGATCTGCCGATACACATTTTCTTTCTAGGATCTATAATTGACCGCATGTACAAACAAAAACTACTTTCAAATTTTAAACACTAAATTTTCCTTTCATAAAGTAAAAATTGAGTAATAAAATTAGACCAAATTGCAAACAACAGCACAAGAATAAAGAGAGATGACATAAACGCATCTTTAAGTTTTTCAGGTGTGTATACAGCATATTCAGGTTAGAAATACTATAGAAATATTTAAATGTAAAATAACACTGGATGGTCTTCATTGTAAATTAAATGCAGATTAATGTTCAGAATTGAAGTGATAGAAGTTATTCCGTCAAGAACAGTGGTTTTCTGTCCTGTGCCTGAACATGGCCGACGGCAGTGGGAATATTGGGGTCCTGTCACTTTAAGAGTTCATGCACAGATCCGGTACACTGATGCGCTCGGCGCCATCGTCCTCTACTCACCGCTCCGAAGCCGACTAACTGCAGGCTCGCCAAGACCGTCCATCCGTGCATCTGTTCATTACTATTAAATGATTAACAGTAATTATTCCGTCATGCATCCAGTAATTAACCTGGAATCTTGTTGTTTTAAATGAGGCTCATTAATATTCATAACATTTTGATCTCTTAAGTTCTGCCAGAGCAGCCGATCTAAGCCTGTGTGTGTGTGTGTGTGTGTGTGCCGCAGGGTAAGCTGGTGGTGGGCCATAACATGCTGCTGGACGTCATGCACACTATCCATCAGTTCTGTGCGCCGCTGCCCGAGGTAACCTGACCCGCACTGGAGGATTGTGGGATTGAGTGATGTGTGGACGTCTGATGAGGTGTGTGTGTGTGTGTGTGTGTGTTTACAGGAGCTGGATGACTTTAAGGAGGTGGCCATGTCTGTGTTTCCCAGGTAAACTGATCACATGATCATCACTCGTGTGTCTGCTAGTGTGTGTGTTTCTCACACTGTGTGTGTGTTTCAGGCTGTTGGACACCAAGCTGATGGCATCCACGCAGCCCTTCAAGGTGCGTCACGTGTGTGTGTGTGTGTGTTGGGTCATGATCCGGAGCCGCTGTGTGTGTGTTTAATGAGTGTTTGTGTGGCAGGAGATCATTGGCAACACGTCGCTGGCTGAACTGCACAAACAGCTGAGAGCGAAACCCTTCAGATCGCCCGTCACTGGTAGGCACACACACACACTCTCATGTGTTCTCCGTGTGTGTGTGTTTCGAGTGTCCTGAAGGCCTCAGGAGTTAAGACACACACACACACACACACACACGCTCATGTGTTCTCCGTGTGTGTGTTTCGAGTGTCCTGAAGGCCTCAGGAGTTAAGGCACACACTTGCACTCTCACTCACACTCACACACTCTCACTCGTGTGTTCAGAGTGTCCTGAAGGCCTCAGGAGTTAAGACACACACACACACGCTCATGTGTTCTCCGTGTCTGTGTTCAGAGTGTCCTGAAGGCCTCAGGGGTTACGACACCTCCACAGAGCAGCTTCATGAAGCCGGTTACGACGCCTTCATCACAGGACTGTGCTTCATCTCCATGGCAAACTACCTGGGTGAGTGTGTGTGTGTGTGTGTGTGTGTGTGTGAGGCTTCAGATCAGCTCATCCAATCAGAACTCAGTCTGAACTGTCTCTTTATAGACTGTGTTTAATCACTCATGCTGGTCTCTCCTCAGGGACTTTCCTCACTCCTCCAAAGAGTCACATCTCTGCTCGCTCCAAACTCCTGGAACCCTTCTACAACAAGTGAGAGATACACTCACTCACACACACTCTCTCTCTCTCACTCACACACACACACTTGTGCTCACTCTCACACACACACACTGATCTGATCTTGGTCTGATTTAGTTCATGTGTTTTCCAGATTATTCCTGATGAGGGTCATTGACATTCCCTACCTGAACATGAGTGGCCCGGACCGTAAGAACACGCGCACACACACACACACACACACACACACACACCTGTGTGTCTATTGACCTGTGTATCTGTCCATCTAGTGCAGCCCAAGAGAGATCACGTGCTGTACGTCACCTTCCCTAAAGAGTGGAAGACCAGTGACCTGTACCAGCTCTTCAGCGCCTTCGGTAACACACACACACACACACACACACACACTCTCTCTCTCTCTCTGTGACAGGTGTGTGTGCTGATCTATGTCTGTCGTGTCTCAGGTAACATCCAGGTGTCGTGGATCGACGACACGTCAGCGTTCGTGTCCCTCAGTCAGACGGAGCAGGTTCAGATCGGTAAGACTTGGAGCCGTACGTGTGTGTGTGTGTGTGTGTGTGGGGGGCTCATGTCCTGACGTGTGTGTGTGTAGCCATGAACACCAGCCGGTACGCGGAGAGCTACCGCATCCAGACGTACGCGGAGTACCTGCAGGGCCGGCAGAAGAACACCTCCAGCAGGAGATGGGCCGCCGACGGCTGGGCCGACACGCCCTACACTGCAGACTCCAGCCGGTGAGTGTGTGTGTGACTGAGCACGGGGATGGCAGTCATGTGACCCTGTGTGTGTGTGTCTGAGCACGGGGACGGCAGTCATGTGACCCTGTGTGTGTGTGTTCAGGCTGCACGCGGTCAAGAGAAGCATCAGTCCGTCTCTAGAGGAGCAGAATCATTATTCTGACAGCAGCTGGACACACTACAGCAGCGGCAAGAAGATGAAGACTGAAGGTGTGTGTCATCGCAACGACACTAATAACATCAACACTAACACAACGACACACTAACGATCACTATAATGGTAACGATCACTTGAATGTCGTCCACAACAAAGTACTATAATAGCCATAACTACAGCTGAAATAACAATAATGATAATGCTAGTGTCCACAAGCGCACTATCGCTCTAAGCGCTGCAGTTTAGTCATCCGCCGCTCCAACTGTTCGAGCTCTGTGACAGCCAATCAGAATCCACCCTGCTTTAATGGTTTTATCGCTCCTCAGCCGGAGGAGTTCCTTCTGAAAGTGTTTCCACTGATATCGTTATTGCTGTGGACTCTGGTGTTCTCTTGAGTTAGAACGATTAACTTCAGTCTTGCTGTGAACACCTTTTCAAACATGTTTGTTTGGTTAACCTGAGATCATAACCTCCTCCATCATATTCACAGGTGGCTCCTCACAAACGTATGTTAATGTGGCTGATTCCGAGGCGTCCTGTGATTGGCCCAGACTGCAGTAAGTGCCCCGCCCCTTTAACTCACTCAGATGATGTCATGACCCATGGTCTGATTGGCTGCTGTTTGTTCAGGCCTGAAGGTGGAGCCTCTGTGAGCCCGGTGCATGAGGAGGCGGAGCCTGAGAAGTCCTCGGCCAATCAGAGTCAAGGTAAACGGAGCCGCAAGCACAAGAAGAGGAACTCGGACGGTGAGCGTTCTTCTCGAGGTTCTGATTGGTCCGCTGAACACGAGCGTTTGACTTTTTTTTCTCTCTCGCAGCTTCTGAAACGTCACCGCCGACGCTCTTCGATGTCCCGAAGGTTTGGTAGCGAGAGCTCGGCGGCCAATCAGGAGCCTCGCTCAGCCCAGGTGTGTCCAACAGCCAATCAGAAGACTGCACTTAACCTCCCGTGACCTCTCCTTACGTGGCCGAAGTTCAGAGCGTTTTAAAGGTGCTGGAGTTACTGAGCCATTTACTGTCAGAGAGAAAGAGAGAGAGTGTGTGTGTGAGTATTTTACCGCGGTTTCCCAGAGCGTTCCCTCATTTTAAATGTTGACGTGTCCTGCAATGTTTATTTATTCCTCGTGAGGGTTCCTTCGTCTTTAGTTCCTTCAGATTAACAGTGAGAAAAAAAAAGAAACGAAACGTGTCAAAGAATGTTTAATTATGTCATCATGAATGTCCTGTTCATATCCTTGTATTTTTTGTATGAAATGTTCAAATGGTCCCTTTTCCAGGGAAGATGAAATTAAAGTCTTTCTTAGTACGTCTGTGTCGGGCTGTTCATTCAAACACGTGCTTCAGATCATTCTGATTATTGTTCAATCATTCTCAGTATTCAGTCTGACATGATTCTTCATCACATTATCATAATGATAAAGGGGTCCAGAACTAATGCACTCCATGTGACGCATAATACCAGTACAAGATCAGACACTCTGGCCATTAGAAGTTGGTCCTGCTTGTTTATTAATCCAATTTATTCTTTAAATCTGTAATTTTGTACTAGAATATGAATAAAAAAATAAAAAAAAAACTTAAATCTCAACCTAAAGAATCTGTTTTCCTGCATCAGTGACTTGTTCAGTGGCTCAATGTTTTCAGACGATCAAATATAACTTTAGCTTTGATAATAGCATCTAATGCAACGTGTCGTCTGTTCCTCGAATGATACTGAACCTTCTGTTGGAATAAACTTGAGAATAGACTTCATCCATATCCACTACAAATCAGGTACAAACAGGTGTAGAGAATCACGTTAACTATCAACCATGCTTTCAACATCCAGTCACACAACCAAAAGTGGCCTAGACATTTAGTTTTAACAACAGTACTTCATATTTTTCTTTTTAGGCCTACTACAAAAGGCAATCGTTCCACAAGTTTTTGTCTTACCCTGATTTCCCGTGAATCTTATTTCTTCTCTAGATGTCACCTCTTTACTTTACTCATGTTGAGCGCTAGTGGATTTCCGCTAAATCTTCGCGCAAATTCAAATAAAAGTCGTGTTAACGGCTCGCTGAGTGTAACAGCAGCTCTGCGCGCGAGAGAACCGATAATCTCCCCTTTACTGATCGTTACCGCACGAATGGATCAATGTAAGAAGGTATGTAGAAAGATACAACATAAATATCTCGCGAAATCGCCCAATCACTCTCTCGGTCGCGGAAACGCGTCAATCAAACGGTTTAACACCGGCACTTTTACCTCAGGAAAGGCATTTAGGATTAGATTTAACTCTATTGTCGATATGCTAAATTTACAAGATTCTTTCATTTATCTTAACTGGTTACCTGTTCGTGATGTCTTAAGTTTTGTGCTGATAGCCAGCCAAAATGTATTGATGTTATATTACAAAATGATCATTTTTAGACAACGAATTAACTCTCTATAAAATTAAAAATGTGTTTCGGTGTCAAAGTGACTCAAAATGTATCCAGTCTATGAATTACTTTCAGTATTTTGATAGCTTTATTCAGAATTCTCCGTTTACTCGGTTTAGGGAGTATGTGGGCTTTAACCGGCCTTATGTGTAATTTAATATTTGTTTTTGTTTTTCCTGGAAATAAATATGGAATTTGATAGTTTGGGCTCTGATGTTAATTTTAACTTTTAATAGTATTCTGAAGTACCAAGTTGAGAGGGCATTAGTTGAGAGTTTTTACCTGAAGAAAAACTGATTGTTTCTTTTTGCTTTTGTGATTTGTTACTGAACAGTAGAAGCCTAATGGTGGAAATGCAATAATACGAACTCATGAAAAACCAAACAGGAGATTTTTGTTCTGCTTTGTAAGACATTTTTTTTATTACTGCAGTAGGTCTTTTGGACTTCTTACAGCATGATACAGGTGATGTATTTCACTGAATAAAATATCACATCAGAATGCCAACAAAGTTCTTCAAAGATAGTACAGCGAAAATATGAGCTATATACGGTCAAACCAGAATTTATTCAGACACCTTCAATATCTCACATCATCAGTTTATTCACTACAGTAATAAAATATGAGCAGAACTCAGTGTTCTCAGATCAGTGGATATTTTTGTCCGTCCTTCTGTTAGACTCTCACACATGAATTATGTTGAATATCTGTCAGCTGTTAAATTTAACTACACAATTAGATAATACCAGTTTAGCTCAACCAGTGACCAAGCAATGCTTCATGTTGTTCAGTGTGTGTGTAAAAAGAGCAATAGTTGTTAAAGAAAAAACACTTCGGCAAAACATGATCAGCTCAAGGTGTCCGAATCATTTTTGGTCCCCAATTTTTATAATTTTTAATAGTATCCTCCCACTGTATGAATCATTTTTGTGTATAATATGTCAGTTTACTTTATTTTGCTCTCCTCACTTACATAAATTAACTATATTGTCCTGCACACACTAAAAAAATATAAAAAATTAAATCTGGTGTCTGAATAATTTTTGACTGTATTCAGTAAGGTGAGTCTCATTGTAGAATCAGTGCAGCAGGAAGTAGGAGAGCAGAGAACAGGAAGCTGTGGGTGACGCTCTTAGCGCCGTTATATGGGGACCTCTGGGTGTCACTCTTCTCAGCACTATCATACAGGGACCCATAGGTGTCGCTCTTCTCAGCACTATCATACAGGGACCCATAGGTGTCGCTCTTCTCAGCACTATCATACAGGGACCCATAGGTGTCGCTCTTCTTAGCACCCTCATACAGGGACCTATAGGTGTCACCCTTATGCGGGAAGCTCTGGATGGCGCTTAGGTTGAGGCCCTTGTCACCGTTACACAGGTTCCCCTCACAACACGAGAGGTCCTGAATAATTGAACATTTTAGGAGACCACAAATAGATTTAGTGATACAGCCTTTTAAAAGCATTGTCATGCCTCCTTTGGTCACTGGTGAAAAGAAAGAAAGCAAAGGTTTAGTCAGACTGAGTTGGTATCAAAAGTTTAATACGTTTAAAAATAAGTAAGGAATGCACTGATATGAAATTTTTGTCCGGTACCGATAATTCTTTATTTTTGAAAGCTGATAACCGATATATTGGCCGATATATCTAAATTTTGATATCTTTTGAGAGCCTGATTACAAAAACAAAAGTCTCAATTAAAATGTTCTCATTATAATTTTATGTAGCCGATATGACAGCACATAACTTTATTGAAGTGATTCTAATCATATTTTAAGCTATTCAAAGCCATCATGTTGAACAGTCGCATCTGAAGTGTCTCAGCTGGAGGAAATAATACATTATTTATCGGCTTTAATATATCGGGCACATTTTCTTATCGAGTTGATAACGAGAACATTCAAAATTAACAAATATCGTCCGCTACCGATATGTTGGCTGATATATCGTGCATCCCTAACTGTGTAAGCCGTATTAATGCTGAAGATGGCCAGCGGTGAGTGTAATGTCTCACCGGTTGCGGTGACGCAGCTGTCTTCAGTCCCCGAGCAGCTCACGGTGTTCGAGCAGCTCTGTCCATCACAGTAATAACACGTCCTTCCGTTGGGAGCGCTAAAACTGGGATCTACCGGAGGAAAACTTTCATCATCTCAACAAATATAACATCTAATTATCTATCAATTCTAGATAGAGTCATGTCCCACCCTACTGTTTTCTTCTTGAGAGTAAAATGAGTGTTGACTGTAAAGGTTCTTGCACACATGAGCCCAAAGTTTTCATATGCTTTTTTTTGTATTCGTCATACTAAATATTCGTCACGCACAGAAAATGCAGTCTTCAAGCAGTGAAAATAATTTATGTTCCTCTCTCTTCTTAAAAAGGGGGAATATTGTGTCCATCCAATCCTGAGATTGCGTAGAGATGAAGTAGAGTTCGCTATGGGATTATCCAGAGAGATTCGTCGTTTACTTCAGGATGTTAGCGGCTCGGTTTGATGCTCTGCTAGCGATACTGGAGACACGTATTAAATACAAGACCAGCAATTTCTGTGAACCATTTTATCCTGAACAGTTCTGGATAGTTACAGAACGAATGAATGAACGTCAGAAGGTATGTGGAAAGAATATAATTAAAAAAATAATATAATTTAAAATAGAAAAATAAAAATATATATAAAAAATATAATTTAATAGAAGTCTTGGGAAATCATCCAATCAGTGTCTTAATCGCCGAAACACGTCAATCAAACAGTTTAACAATGTCACTTTTACCTCAGGAAAGGCATTTTGTATTGTTTAGCGATTTGTTTTTCCTGCAACGGATTGATTAACATTACGCATCGGACTCAGAGTGCAAGGTTTCTTTTTTGGCGTTTGCTTGTAGCTACGGTGGTTCTGAATGGTCAAAACACCTGCAAAACACATGCTTGCTACGGATGCGAGAAACGCATAAAAAATAAATAATCCAATCCGTATTTTTTAATGACAAACGGAAGTTTCGGAGGCAGTGTGTAAACATGATCGACACAACGCGAGGTCGTATTTATTTTTTAACAAGCGAAAATTTTGGCAGGGGCGTAGCCAGAATTTTATTTTTGGGGGTTTCCCATCTTAAGTGAGGGGGCAACATATATATATATATATATATATATATATATATATATATATATATATATATATATATATATATATATATTTATATATAGCCAGAATTTTATTTTATATAGCCTATACATGCCTATTCTGGTGATGCGGTGGCGACTCTAACATGTAGCCTAAGGGTGGCGCTGCCAATAAAGCACCTATAAGCTGTCACAAAGAACCGGCAAAAGTAATGATTATGAATATGTAAAATACAGTAATGAGGTTTTTTAATTGTTTATTAATAAACAAGTGTTTTCTTTGTCGGCTAAGATGAAGTTGACGATGCTGACTCGCGATCTTCAGTCGGCCTAGTGAACGCGCCAGAGAGAAATGCACATTTCATAAGGATTAGCCTACATAAGCAGAGAGCAGTCTGTAGTCTGTTTTCTCTCGTTTTGAATTGTTCTGTTTAAAAGTAGACATGTGAGGCAAGTAGGCTAGACTACCTATGCTGAGTTTCTGTTCATTTATGAGACGAGCTCCAGTTCACGGAGCGGCTATTTTTACTTCTTATTTATTAAATCCATCCAGGCAATTGGTTGATGAAACATTGATTAAAATTAAGATACAATTAATACAAAACGAAATTCAGGTTAAAGAAAGGTTTTGTGCTTTGATGTGTCTGTTAAAGTTTTAAAGCATCTTTTAGTGCCGCTTTCAGAGCTTTTTTTTGTTTTCCACTAAAACACGTCCATAACTTTGTTTTTTTCCTCATAAATGCGAACACGAAAAATAAAATAAATATTTCATGTACTGTGGAGTGTGCAAGGACCTTACAGAAGATGTTCAGGAAAGCACAATACCTGGAGCGTCTTCGGTGTTACAGAAGTCAGTGTCGCAGCAGGAAAAAGACGTCTTTGTTACGCCGTAGTTCATGGAACCATTTCGACAGTCATCAATGCATTCCTTTTTCTTTATTTTCAAACTAGTTCCACCTAGAAACATAGATGATACCGGAGAGAGTAAAATGCAGTGTTTGGATGCGAAATGTGTTTATGAATATGTTACATTAGAAAGAAGCAGTGAGAGTTAAAAAAGCTAAAACGAGTCTTTCTGATAATGTATCATATCAGCAAAGCAGAAGTTAATTTTAACTCTAACTATCTGAGAGAAAGCTAATTAAATAGCAGGTTGAATTTGTTAATATCCGCCAGAAAATAAGTAGCATTTCTGTGACAAATAGATAAATAGATTTCTTTATTGTCATTGTACAATTTTACATACAACAACATTTTTAGGCTTTCAAATTCTCCATCTGTCAAATATAAGAGTGAATTTCAATCCATCACACTGGACTGGACAGAACGGTGTCGTCTTAGCGGCCCCTAATTTAATTATTAACAAATGATCATTTCGACGGAAGTGAATCGATCAAAACTAACTCTAGCTGGAAATAACATTATTAAAAAAATCGCTATAAAGCCAAAACAATCTCCGTTAACCTTAAATTATATGTTTATCTCTGTAAAGCTGCTTTGAAACGATCTACATTGTTAAAAGTGCTATATAAATGAGGATGACTTGGACTTACCGACGTCCATTACGATTGTTGAGCTCATGCACTGGGAGAATCCACTGCGACACATCACTGGTTTCTTCAGACAGTAGTTCCCCAAGCCGGTGCACTCGTAGCACAGGTGAGAGTGCTCATAGTAGCCGTATTCGTGCTCAGGTTTACCACAAGCTCGACTGGTCTCGAACCCCGCAGTGAGCAGAGTAAAGAGGAGGAGAAGACCCATCTCTGATCACCAGCCCGATGAACTGAAGGACTGGGATATTACTGCCTGTTTTATGGCTGATTACAAGAGGTGTGTCTTCATGACAACTCCACCGTCTATCATCATTAAACAAGTAGGCCTACATCGTTTATGAATAGGAACTTAAGTGTGTATCATTTACTTGTCACTTGATGAAAAAGTGAAGCTAAATAAGGAAATGCCAACAGTTGATGTGTACAGTTTATAACAAAGGATAGAATTTGTCAAAGGAAAATGATCATTTTTAACTACAAACTGTCAATGTTCTTGACATCGAATTCATTTATGCTTTAAGATTGAACCTGTACGCGGCATCAAACTAGCACTAACCCTTCAAGACTGGTTTATTTCCACTATAGAGAGATTCACTCAGACGTCAGGTTCATATACACTGCATCGGGGAGTGATGATGGAAAGCTATTGAGAAATCAGTTTCCATTCTCTGTCTCTTTTTAACCCGAAGGCAAGACACCCCAGGTGGAAAACCCCCAAACCAAAACTAATATACATCACCATACTTCACCAGTTGATTGATTGCATTGATAATATTACAAGTGTTATGTTTAAATATGCAAATGAGGTATTATCTAATTAAAAATGCACTAATTTGTATACATTTCGGTAACACTTTAGAATACGGTTCCTTCGTTAATGAATAACTACACAGGAACCAACGAGTAACACAATAGGGTCTAAATGAAAACTTTGTAATATACTTTTATTAAAAATTCTCATTAGTATTTTAAGAAAACACTCATTTTACCTGCTCAAAAACAGCTCTGTTTTCAGCACGCCGTTTCAGTGCATGTGCCTTTAAATGATAATGAGCTTCGCTGACTCCGCCCCTCTGTGCTGCAGGGCGTTTTTGATACTACGCACGTGGAGTGTTGCCTTGACAACAGTTGATGGTGTATTTTGGCGAAAGAATGGCAGCTGGAGTCTCTGAGGACACATCTGTGCAACCGTATCAATTTGAACCGAAGAAGTTCGACAATTAAGGCTCGAACAGGACGTTTCTGAATGGTTGGTTAACAATGTCACTTTGATCTATTTTTGTATGTACTTGCAGGGTAACGCTAGAGTTGTGAGATACAAACGTTACTAATTAGTGTTTAACGTTACTAATGTAAGTTATAGGTTAGTTCGTTGACAGATTTATGTTGAAAAACTTTTTTTTGTGTGTGTGTAAATGTAGGCTTGTCAGTTATGCGTGACGTTATCTCAGTGTTAGGTACAAATATCGTGACTGAAACTGACATAAGGTCATGTCAGTAATGATTCTAGCAGTAGTTGAAGGATACCTAATCATTTGTTGTATGTTTATGTTTAGTGCAGTACGAATTTTTTTAAGAAAACTTTTAAGTACATCTATAGTATTGTAACTGCATTGATATAGTCTTGAATCATATGCATTTGCAAGATGTAAACAGTATTTTGCTGGCCTGTGTTACCATTCATCTTAATGCAGTTATAACTGTTTTTTTTTTTTACATTACTTTATTAATCAGTAACATACAAGTAAACCAGGTGTAACTTAGTGTTAGCATGTTAACTGTAACACCTGCGTACACAGTTTTTAATAACACAATAACTATAACGCGTTTTTCATTATAAACGTGGGATTATGAATTATATTGAGAACGTCGTAATGTTACATAGAATACATGCCGTAATGAACCCTGAGTGTAAACATTAGCCACATTCATCGTGAAGCGTGCATGGGATTTGCAAAGATTAATATAAACGTTACACTCACTTCTTCTGGAGCAGGTCCAGCAGGAACACGAATAGTTGGTACTGATTCCTTTTTCAGGAGCAACCTCTTAGCAAAACCTGATTTATATTGTCCCTCGTTTAAAAAGCAGGCTGGTGAGATATGATTTGCGCAAACATGAGCGCATTCACGTTGCTCGTCGGGGAATATTCCCTTCATAAACAAAACTCAGCCACTGCGTCTTCAGCGGGTCGGATTTGGGAACTTTAAAATTAGTGCTGTGTTCGTTATTCAGGGTTCCTACAGGTTTCTTCAAGTTAAATTCAAGTCTTTTTAAGACCTTTTTAAGACCATTTATATAAAAAATTAATACCTATTTCACGTCCCTACCAGCAAAGAAAAACAAAATCGTTCAACTTGTGTTCATTTATTTTTCAAATGTGGAATGGGTAAAAGATGATAAGCCAAGCAGGTGTGAAAAATAAAAACATTTCTGTAGGCCACAAGAAAGTTTGCCGAACAATGTTAAGTTATGTTTTAACATTAGCTAGCGGAATATGCGGAACTGAGAGACCCCTGAACGATAAACATCGTGGTTGACAAATGAAACTTTTGAGGAAAAATACAAAAAAATACGGAGAAGTTACATACAGCAGTGTTAATTTTGACAGCAAATTTTTATTTAGTTTTAGTCTCAGTCTTTTGACTAAAAATATGACAAACTAATTTTAGTCATATTTTAGTCATCTGAATTGTTTTAGTTTTAGTCTAGTTTTAGTTGACGAAATACAATAAGATTTTAGTGATTTTAGATTTGAGTGTTTTTTAGATTTTCGAAATCTACTGTAAACTAAATCTACAGTAGATTTAGTCGACTAAAATATAATGGGTTTAGGTAAATTGTATCCTAAAGTGAAACACAGTCTTCTTTTCAATGAATGATATATGCATTCTTTATAACAACTTGCATACATAATTCTTTATTCTTTCAAGCACATACCTGCAAACTCAACAGTGCCGAAAAAGGGGGGGTGGGGGGGTGGGGGGGGGGGGGGTGGGGGGGGTTAGGAGGGTAATTTGGGTAATTTTGTTACCCATCAAATTAAATAATTCGCACTGCAAAATTACAACTGCAATAAATAATGTTATTAGATTGATGTTTTAAATAAATGTTTGAATATACAAATTAAAAAAATGCAATACTTAAACATGAAATGAAACCGCCAATAGATGGCGGCAAGGGACCGTCTTAATTAGTGAGTCATTCATACAAAAGATTCGTTCAAAATGCTGAATTATTCAGTAACAAAACACCGCGCTGCTGTTGCTTTCCTGTGGAACTATTAATTTCGTCTGTGAAATAGAACAAAAATAGTTGATATTGTTTGTGTCTAAAATGTAAGTAGCTTAATAATAAATATTAACTACGCTACTTTTTTAAATTCAATGTAACATTTTCAATCGTGATAATAATATTCAGCAAAACAGCTCCCTTAGTTGTTTTATTTATAACATATGATTTAGTTTAGCATAACACAACTATTTACATTTTTACCTCAGTACATTTCTTCTGTGAGTTTTCTGTGTGCTGTTCCACTCAGTTGTTTTGATTTCTCCACGAATGCGTCTCTAACAAAGAGCCTCAACGCGACGTTGTTACCAGAAATACACAACCCATTATCAATCGCTGTTTACATTGAATGTAATAAAATCACATTCATTCTTGCGTTTCGATGCTTCCCTGGAATGAAATTATCGTTCACTTGTCCCGGACAAGCGTTAATGTCGAGCCCAGAGTTCATTCGTGATTTGCTGTAAAGCGGAACAGGTGATCGATTCACAGCGATCTGAGTGACTGCATCATCAGAGCGCCAAAAAGATCACAACAGCTCGAAAGACGTCTATGCTCTCACTCCAGTCTAATTAGCACATTCCCAATTATTATTGTGAAGTTTACCGAAGTTTAACCCCCCCACCACCCAAAAAAAAATAACTCATCGGATCTACACGATTCCCATAAATGACATATTTTTATTCAAAACGGCGAATTTCGCCGAAAAGCGACTAGTTTGCAGGTATGCTAGCAGACAATTATTTGTATGAATTAAATATAATGAATCCTTATTAAAGCTATTAACAAACAGTAAATGCTTTTCTCTTTTTCTTTTGTTGCTTGATCAAAATTAATGACACAGACCGCATTATGTTTATTGCCACTGTCACTTTAAGACATCGGCTCATGTCCAATGACATGCGGACACGATTGCACTGATGCACACCCGATACAACTATTTAAGACATAACCGACATAGTTTACATGAATACTCTCCAAACCGGACATTTAGACATAATGTTGTGTGTATTTGTCCATTCAGACAGGAAAGAGAGCTCAGTGCAGTATAGTTGTGTATATGTGCACGGCTCCACGCTTCGGGTTGCTTTACATTTTTAACCTTTTATGAGAGCGCGGGGTAGATCAGCACGTTACAGTACAGATGTGTGCATCTACCACACACGCAGGACATCAGTTCTGACTGGATCGCTTCCCAGATCGACACTATCTAACATTTTCATCTAGTTTTTATTCGTTGACGAAAATGTCAATAAATTGTCGTCATAGTTTTTGTCATTCAAAACTAGGTTTTATTTAGGCAGCGTCTCGTTTTCGTCAGTGAAATGTCGTTGAAGAAAAGTTATTATTTTAGTCAATGAAATGAACACTGACATACAACACAATTTTTAAGACCCAGACATCAAATTTCAAGACTTTTTAAAGACTTTTTAAGGTATTATTTCCAAATTCATAAATTCAATGCTTTTAAGGCTTTTTAAGAGCCCGCGGGAACCCTGGTTATTACACCCAAGAACCGAACACCACAATCGCTTAGACTCCATTCTGCTCCAGTGTATCAACAATGACGAACTATGATTGACATCTCACTCACGAGCGAGGGCGGGTCTGTGTTGAAACCCTGCTGTCAATCAACAATCGTGGGAGGGGCGTGCGAGCTTGTGACGTCACAGGCTCGAACGGCTTGATTTGAGGCAGGGGAAAACATATAAGGAGATTAAAACAAAACCACTGGATGGATTTTTATCATTATATGATGGTTGTGTACAGACACTGCCAACACACATTTCAGTACAATCAACTTGTAAAAGTGCATGTACCATTATATGACCCCTTTAAATAAATAGTAGTTATTGATGAGTTAATAGTGAAGTAGCACTTTCATCTGTGCGTTATTACTTGCTACTTCGTTAATCAGAATTTCTTGTTAGTTAGTTACTAGATTGTAATATTGTGTTACTCGTTTGTTCCTGTGTAGTTATTCATTAACGAATGAACCGTATTATAAAGTGTTACCTACATTTCTAGAACAAAAATCTGAACATTGGATGAAGTCAGGTTCAAAAGTCTTGTTTATGTAACTGAGGGGATTTTCTCTATCACTCCACAAATCAGAAAATAGTATCAACAACCAAAAATAAAGAAAATAAAATTAGGAATAAAATGTTAAGGAAATCAGGAAAATGATATATATACAAACCCCTCTGTATAAACAGAATATAGATGTAAGCTGTAGAGTTTGGTGTGTGTGTAAAGTGGAGATTTGTGGAAAAACTCATTTAGAGGAAATGGCCTTTACTGGAAATCTACAGACGCACATACAGATAAAGGGCTCTAAAAGATACAGTTCATTTTGGATGTTTTCTTTCCACTAGTCTGAAAAAAGTCTTCATGAAAAGCCCCAAAACGATGCATGAAAACACAGTTTTGCCTCTAGTGTCTGACCTTGAACCGTCGCTTTTGGAGCAAATACGAGTCCATGATCCACAATAACAGTTCCTCCGTGGAAAAGCCACGTTTAGATGTGTTTTGGGTTGTAAAAAGTACTTCATTTTCTCCACAGATTCAGAAGGGGTGACTTTTTCATTGAGAAAACACACAGATTTTTGCTTCATGTGTTATAACTGATGGACTGGAGTCGTGGATTATTGTGATGTTTTTATCAGCCGTCGATTTTTCTGTGTTAATCATATTAGTACATATTTTCGTGCAAGGAAAATGTGTTTGTCTCTATTAAGTATTTTATGTGTGATAATCCAAGTTTGAAACATTTTAAACACACATTACATCTTGAATCAAAATCCCTCAATCTTCTGTCGTTGCACTGCAATGCATTATGACAAAGGGACAGCACAACCTCTTGAAAGATGCGTTTTCTGTTCATTTGAGATGAAAGTGTTCATACAGGAAGAGCTGTTGCAGTGTGTGTGAATGTGTGTGTGTGGTTGTGTGGGCTCGAGTTACTTGGAAAACACACAATGCTTCTCGTAAGAGTGTTGAGCTAACCTTAAAACACTTCCAACGTTTATGGTCATCTTGTTATCCAGTTTAAAAACGAGCATCTAAAAGTCAAAAAGACATGCAACTTTTGATGGACGAGTTATTTTGTCATTTTTGTAAAGCAATGCACATTAGATAAATGCCACAGAATTTATTTGTACATTAAATCACAGTACGTACATAAGAAAGATAACTAAATAGCCTGTATGCGTGCAAGGGTTGTGTTTAGTTTGGTTTCTCTGTCCTGTTCGCCTGAGTTCTGGCTCATTATTGGTTTCAGTGGTTTTTGATGTGCACACCTGTTCCCTGTTGTGTTGATTATCTGTGTAAAAGCCCTTAGTTTCTCAGTTCTGTCAGTGTGGAATTGTAGTTGCCTTATATTTGTCCATTATGAGTAGTTCATGTGTGTGTGTGGCTTGATTTGTGTGTGTGAAACGAGAAGTCCCTCTGTGGGTTTGGGGTTTCTCACCTTCATGCACTGAACACATTTTCCATTGGATGTTTGCAGTTTCTGTGTTAAAGGCACACATGGCCCCAGTGCTTCTCAACTGGGTCACTACAGTTTCCCATGACCCAATTATTAATTATATAATTATAGGAATTTGACCTAATTCATAAAAAAATCATTTTTTTTTTCGTAATTACACTTTTTTTTTTTTTTAAATACACAATACTAACATGAACTGCATATGGAAACTGCTCCTGATGATTATAACACATCCCTCCTCATGTTGATATCGATATATAATCTCCCGGAAATCGAGAGAGTGAGAGAATACTATTGAATGAGCGAACCGCTGTTAGGCGCTTACGTGAATTAATATAGTACATAAAAACACACTAGTCCCACTGAACCTTTCTCTGTATGAACTCCGCGTCACACGTGTGATTCTCACGACACATTTCCATCATATCGGTCAGGTTATTTGTGGTGTGTGTGTGTGTCAGCACCGTACACACCTGCATCAGACCCCTCTTGGGAACTAGTTCTCTGTTTATTTGACATTTTATAACCTCTGGTAATTTACAAGATCTCCTTTATTTAGCTTTTAGTGCAATACATCCAAGAATCTGTGATTTGTTAATTCTCTTTATTTAACTTGAAAAAGTACACTGCCAAAAAAAAAAACTTTTCTTACTCAGTATTTTTGTCTGGTTTCCAGATAAAAATAACAGTGTTTCTGTTTGAATTAAGATTATTTTTCTGACCCCATTGCCAGATCATCTTGCTTTTTTTTTACCCAGGAAAACAAGACATCATATCTTATGTCATTTTACTCATCTAGTAAATGCTTCTTGATTTAAGAATTGGTAGATATTTGAACTGGAAACAAGACAAAAATACTGAGTAAAAAAGGCAGTATATAAAGATCTTTAAATGTTTTCACTGCAGCATTTCTGTAAATATGAAGAAATGTTGATTTTGGGACAGAAGCACGTCTACATCAGCTCTCCTTTTAATCACACTTTCAGTCATTTATGAATCGAGGACACCGATCTCTGAATCTTTCACTGGATTATGTGCGGTTAAAGGGGTAAGATGGAGAAAAAAGAAAACACTAATACATTCTAAATTAATTAACAGCAACAGACTGTAATAAATAATAATAATAATTTACTGGCAACCCTGCTGTCTGTATATTACAGTAAAATCAAGTTAAAAAACAGCAATGTACTGTAAAAACTTGCAGTCACATTTACTAATCGAAGAAAGTTAATGTCACTGAATTAATAGTGAAAGTTAATAGGAAAAAGACGGTTCAGGAGAGGAAATGTTGCACTAAAGTGTGATTTTTATGTGTCCAGCTGCACAATGTGTTCAACACTGATAATAATCATAACTGTGTCTCGAGCATCAGATCCTCATATCAGAGTAATTTCTGAAGGATCATGTGACACTGAAGACTGGAGTAATGATGCTGAACATTCAGCTTTGATCACAGGAATAAATTACACTTTACTGTATATTCACATAGAGAACAGATGATTTACATAATTACGTATTTTGATCAAATGAATGAGCAGAAGAAACGGTACGAATCTCAGCGACCCCAAACTCTTAAAAGTACTGTATGTAGATCAAGCGTTGAGTGGTTTAAAGACTGTGAGATACAGCACAATCAAACTCTACATGTTCCAGCGTTTGCTGAAGGAAAAGCCCTTCCCCGGTTTTATAAACTCATCTCTCACACAGTGAGTTCACAGCGAGTTCTCTGTTGTTGTTCTCCAGGGAGTAGCGAGTCCAGTAATGTGTAAAACTATCTTTATTCTCAACAGTATTTAAACACAGTAAAAGCTATAAAACCCTGAATCCCTTCAGCCAATCACAGGCGAGCTGGGCGGAGTCACGTCTGTCTGATGTGCAGGAAGCAGAGGCCGAGATGATCCACGCCAGCACTGCGCACACACACACACACACAGTTATACACACACACACAGTTACACTCTCACTCACAGTTTCACACACACACACACACACACACACACACACACACACACACACACACACACACACACACACAGTTACACTCACTCACAGTTACACACACACACACACACACGAGTCACACTGATACACAAACTCAAACACAACTCTGTGTGTAACTGTGATTGAGAGTGTAACTGTGTGTGTGTGTGTGTGTGTGTGTGTGTGTGTGTGTAACTGTGAGTGAGTGTGTGTAACTGTTAGGGATGCACGATGATATCGGGACAACATCGGTATCGGCCGATAAAAGCTTAAAATGACCATGATAGGCATCGGCGATATGAATATTTCTGCCGATAAGCCTTGCCGATAGGGTGGCATGTTTCCTATGCGCACGTGACGACCGCGAACGAAGCATGAGCGCCAGCAACTTAAACTTCCAACTAGGGGTGTGCGTTTCACGGTTTTTGATCGTGGATGATTAAAATGTC
Organism: Tiaroga cobitis; assembly: GCA_030578255.1. NCBI lineage: Eukaryota > Metazoa > Chordata > Actinopteri > Cypriniformes > Leuciscidae > Tiaroga > Tiaroga cobitis. The sequence continues at coordinate 57,123,502 of CM060591.1, forward strand.
TCCACGATCTGCTTTTGAAGAAAAATCATAGTATCGTGCATTCTATCAGTTCAATTCTGGCGCCTTCATCTCAACATACTGTACAACGCGACGTACATTCACATCACATCACATGTAAACGCAGAGGTAGAGTTACACTCACGGGACACCGCAATTCACAAAAGTTCATTATTTGCATGTGCGTCAAAGTCTTGCTAGGTAAACATGTCATTCACGTGCTGATGCGCTGTTCTAACATCCGCTTTTCTGAGCGCGTTACACCCGACGCTCACAGGAACTAAAAGCCCGTCACAGCGCCTGCATACTGGACTAATCTTTCAGTCTTATTGCGCTGATACTGTCAAATACACACAAGGTTTACATAAGCAGATTTTCTCTGTGTGCTTTCACTTTAGACATAACCAACTTTGTTTGTCAAATGCGTGTATATTAGACGCGTCGCGTGCAGCTCTTAAAGAGACAGTAATAATATGCTGCCGCTTGTCCTTAAAGAGATACTGCACCCAGAAATACAAATTCTGTCATTATTTACTCACTCTAATGTTGTTCCAAACCTGTATTCATTTCTTTCTTGTGCTTAAATATAGGAAGGCACTGGAGTACAGGAACTGTTTGGTTAGCCACATTCTTCCAAATAACTTTTATTTTCAACAGAAGAAAGAAACTTGAGAGAGTAAATGATGACAATTTAAATTTTTGGGAGAACTATCCCGTTAATGTTAATAAAACAACAAAACACAGAGGAAATCACTCACTGCTCTTGACTGAGAACTTTAATAGAAGCTTTAATAAGCTTTTTTGGCACTAAAAAAAAACAACAAATATATCGGTATCGGGCAAAATTAGTTTGAAAATATCGGTATATCGAATATCGGCCAAAATCCAATATCGTGCATCCCTAGTAACTGTAACTGTCAGTGTATGGTGTGTGTGTGTGTGTGTGTGTGTACCTCCTGGCTCCAGGCAGGATCACGATGCTCAGGCAGTTTCTCTCCAGCGCTCGAAACACTTTCCCCACTTTCCCATCCAGCCTCTTCATCCGGCGCTCCAGCACTGGCTCCTGTGGGTCACATGACACCTGTGGGTCACATGACACCTGTGGGTCACATGACACCTGTGGGTCACATGACACCTGTGGGTCACATGACACTTTCATTTCATCTAGTCACTAGCAGAAACAACAGAGGGTTTTCTGTTTGACTGACAGCTGTCACTCACCTCACACTCCTCCCCCTGCTCCGGGCTGGTTTCCGTAGTAACGGGGTGTGTGTGTGTCCATGAGGTCATGTGTGGCGGAGTCAGAGCGTGACAGACTGACAGCTTCCTGTTGCGGATCTGAAGGGCGGCGCCCACTGAGGCCTGAGCGCTGTCAGCACATGCAAACTCTACACACACACACACACACACACACACACACACTTCTGTTACTGTAATCAGCATTAGTTAAAGCAGGATGATGTTAATACACTCGATCACATCATAATAATGCAGCTCTGTGGGGCTCATACGCACTGATGAGGGCGTGTCTGGGGCGTTTCCCAGCATGCACTGCGGCGCTGCTGGTCTGCTGGACGGGACCGAACTGTGTGAAGGTCTGGAGCTGGTCGTCATGGCGACGGGGTTTAGTGGACAGGTTACACACGTAGATCATGTGACCGTTGAGAGGGTCGTCCTGACGCTCAGAGACACGCTGGTCCAGATCCAGACAGAGCTCGTGTACGGGCCGCCGGACCTGATCATTACAGCAGAACCTCAGAACTGTGTGTGTGTGTGTGTGTGTGTGTGTCTGTACAGGCCGCCAGACCTGATCATTACAGCAGAACCTCAGAACTGTGTGTGTGTGTGTGTGTGTGTGTCTGTACAGGCCGCCAGACCTGATCATTACAGCAGAACCTCAGAACTGTGTGTGTGTGTGTGTGTGTGTGTGTGTGTCTGTACAGGCCGCCGGACCTGATCATTACAGCAGAACCTCAGAACTGTGTGTGTGTGTGTGTGTGTGTGTCTGTACAGGCCGCAGGACCTGATCATTACAGCAGAACCTCAGAACTGTGTGTGTGTGTGTGTGTGTGTGTCTGTACAGGCCGCAGGACCTGATCATTACAGCAGAACCTCAGAACTGTGTGTGTGTGTGTGTGTGTGTCTGTACAGGCCGCCGGACCTGATCATTACAGCAGAACCTCAGAACTGTGTGTGTGTGTGTGTGTGTGTCTGTACAGGCCGCAGGACCTGATCATTACAGCAGAACCTCAGAACTGTGTGTGTGTGTGTGTGTGTGTGTGTGTACAGGCCGCAGGACCTGATCATTACAGCAGAACCTCAGAACTGTGTGTGTGTGTGTGTGTGTGTGTGTGTGTGTGTGTGTGTGTGTGTGTGTGTGTGTGTGTGCGTGCGTGTGCGTGTGTGTGTGTGTGTGTGTGCGCGCGCGCGAGTGAGTGTGTGTCTGTACAGGCCGGACCTGATCATTATCAGCAAAAACATTCATAACTATACTACTGTACTGACGATAACTATAACAAAAACGATAATGATAACAATTACTATAAACAAAAATTATACCTATAACAATATTAATTATAGCGATAACTATAGCTACAACAATAAATACAATACAGTAATATTACCAAAATATGCAACGATAAATATAACTACAACGGTAACTAAAGCAATAATGATTAGGGGTGTGACGATTATTATATAACCGTGAGACCGTCGGTTATAGTTGAACACCGTCATTAGAAGTCTATAACCGCCAAAAATTTTTATCATAGAGAATGTTTAAATACTAATATCAGCTTACGAGGGAAACGGAGGCGGAGTGGGTGGAGAGGTCCTTACCGATCAGAGCGCGCGCTGGGGGCTTTCACACAGGAATGCGCTGCGCTATGAGCCTTGGTGCGCGC
>CM060591.1:57131401-57133901 GCA_030578255.1 Tiaroga cobitis
CGTACTCCCGCTAGTAGAGCTAACCCTTTATTTTTGTATGCAATTGAAATTGCCTCCACAATCCAATGTGAAAGACGCTGTTTAGACAGCGGTTTCCCCCGAACTGCGTTTGCTAAATACACGTGCGTAAAACTCGCACAGGGTAAAACACGTGGAGTCTCTCGTCTTCCTCTGAATCAATCGAGAGGATTGACAGAGCTGGCAGCTCGAAGGAGAGCGCACTAGCGAATGCTCCATTGAAGGAGCTGACACTAACTCTGCTTCTTGTGCTCCTTCGAGGTCGGAGAATTTACCCATCCTCGGCACCGAAGAAAGATGAGACATGGGTTTAGACCATGAAGCTGAAAGCTCTGCCAAACAATCCGGGTAAAGCAGCAGATGCGTCCTTGCCACCGTTTGTACCGGAGACAAATAGAATCCAGCGAAGCACGAGCTTTTCCGACAGCTTTGCTGCTGCTCTCCGATACAGCTCACTGAAGGGCTCCTCCATAAACTCACTTTCACCCGTTGCCCCAGAAGGTGAGGGGGAAGCCGTGACCTGCTCCGGCTGAAAGTTATCGTCGAAGAATTCCTCGCCCGCTTCAAGCGAGACAGAGTCCTCTTCTGGACACTCCAGTTCCTGATTATCCTCTTTGGGAACTCCCATAGTAATGTGTTGTACCGAGTTGACCGACTGAATGGGAACTCCCACACCACTGGCTCGACTGATTCACTGAGAAGAACCCATTCAAAAGAACCGATTCATAGAAAAATCAGTGATTCAGATTTACAAATTAATCATCCAGGTTCAATGAGAAGAGCTGAATACATAACTTCCGAATTATGCATGTGATTACAGTTCCCATTCAGTCGGTTCACCGGTGTAACACATGACTATGGGACACACATCTACAATGGTCTTCAAACGTCTCTTTCCACCCATGTAGGGCTGCAACTAACGATTATTTTGGTAATCGATTAATCGGACGATTATTTTTTCGATTAATCGATTAATCGGATAGAAATTAAATTAGATTTTTTTTTTTTTTATAACTAAATAAAACCGTAAATCAGGGTATTTATGTGTAAAAGTGTACTTTAAAAAGTGCAAAAGCCACACATTGAGTTTTACTAATATCAATATTTGCATTGTTTTTAATGATAATTGCTGATGGCAAGTTGACAAACATGATTATTGTTAAAAAAATGATATCCAACATATTATGTTTTAACACAATTTTTGTTAAAACAAATTTACACAGACATGTTGTTCAGATGTGAATATCTGAACTAAAAACAAACTAAAAACATCTAAAATATATAATTCATTTAATTTTTATTTAAAATTAATTATATATAAGGAATATAAGGATAAAGAATATAATATATATTATATATAATATATAAAAGAATATAATATAAGGATAAATTGATTAAATAAATATAGAAAGACTGAAAACAATTGTGTAAACGTAGAGCCGCAGTAGATCGCGTTTGACAAACAATTAAAACTTAGTAGACTAATGCTATAAAAAGAGAACGGAATGGAGGTAACGTTACCCAGCAAGCTAACAGGCTTGAGTAAAGGACAGGAGAAATGATGCATTAGTGCACAAGCATTCGCTGAAAACCACTGAGTACAGTGACTAAAAAACAATATTTTACTGCTGCTGTTATTAACTGCCTTTGTATTTAGTGCTTCACTTTGTAAACACCATTTTAATTTAACCTATTTCTGCGGTAGCGCTATTTTAATCCATCACTTACGTTGCGAGCGAACTGATTGCGCAACCTGATGCTCGAGACAAATACAGACATCCCAAGATCCCGGAAGTCCCGGGAGTCTCCCTCATATTGATTGCGGCTCCCTGATGCCCGCGAATTAGTTCAAACTCCCGAAATCTAGAGCGCGCAAGCAAGAGCGCGCATGCGAGACAGAAGAGACTGCTCCAAACCGTGTAGCGCGCGCGCTCGGCAGAGAGAGACCTTGCGTGTGTGTGCGTACCAGTAAACGCTCCCCGTGACGTAAGCAGACCAACTAATCGATAATGACATTCGTTGACAACGATTTTCATAATCGATTATAATCGATTTTATCGATTAGTTGTTGCAGCCCTACACCCATGTGACCAGAGGAGTATACTTTGCCTGCCTCACACTCTCGACTCCAGGCGGAGTGGTACATGTAGTGTACCGGCCCTTTAAGGAACTGAGGAAGCACACTTATGCACAGCACATTTGTGTATATGCAATATGCATCGGGCAAATCCACCGATGTAAGCCAACCCCGAGGACAGGTGACATACTGCCAGCCTTCAGAACTTATCACTTAAAGCTGCACTGTGTAATATTTAGGAGGATCTGTTGACAGAAATGCAATATCATTAACATAACTATGTTTTCAGTGGTGTATAAAGACTGTACATAATGAAGCGTTATGTTTTTATTAGCTTAGAATGAGGCGTTTCTCTCTACACACACAGTGGGTCTCCTTACATCGACATGTTTCTACGGTGGCCCT
>CM060591.1:57146401-57238901 GCA_030578255.1 Tiaroga cobitis
TCTAAATGACTAAATGTAAATGTCTCTGTGGGATGATGCTGTTAAAACACGACTGCTAAACCTCACCAATCTATTTCTGTTCTGTATCTAAGCTTTTATTCACCATCGGAAGAATACTAGGTCCAATAACCCCCGTGATGTCTATATCTGGCCGGTTGGGTTCCCCGCAGCCGCTGATTATGAGTTCACATCGATTAAAAACTGCAGTCTGTGTCACACGGCCTAAAGAGTCTCCGCTCCTTTGTGGGATAATTCCTCTAAGATCCTCAATCGTAGTTTTAAATGAATGAAGAAAGTTTTTGCGTATCAATGGAGTCGGATCTAGATTTAATATAGGAGGGTTTATAACTGTATTTATAATATTAAATAATAACCTAGTATTGTTAGCGTTTTTTTCTATTAGCTTAACGAAATACTTCGATTTGGCTCATTTTACAGTCCTCTGAATTTTTTTTAGAGCTTCCTTACAGATATTTGATTATAATCACTCATTAAATATACATTGATGCAGCAGTGCATTCCAGAATCATCATCACACACACACACACACACACTCTGTGCGCAGGTCTGGTGGACGCGAGGAACACGGCTCTGCTGGCGTGGAGGATGGTGTGTGACGGCTGTTTCATGACCCTCACCAGGACTCTGCAGCGGGTGAGTGACTCCGCCCCCTGCATGACATCACACACAGGTGACTCCGCCCCCCTGCATGACATCACAGCCAATCAGGAGCCAGCGCCGAGGGTTATTAAAGCAGCATCTCTCTCTCTCTCTCTCTCTCTCTCTCTCTCTCAGGCACTGGTGAAGCCCAGACCTCAGCGGGGGGAACATCTGTGCAGCGCCGAGTGTGTGTGACGAGCCACAGACGAGTGCGTGTCGCTCCGCTCCAAGTGTGTGTCGCTCCGCTCCGAGTGTGTGTGACGAGCCGCAGACGAGTGTGTGTCGCTCCGCTCCAAGTGTGTGTGACGAGCCGCAGACGAGTGTGTGTCGCTCCGCTCTGAGTGTGTGTGACGAGCCGCAGACGAGTGTGTGTCGAGCACTGGTGTCGCTGGTCACCGTCCTCTCCAGCACAAACACACCGCTGGGAAACCTCCAGAAGACTAGCAACACCGCGCTGGCCGGGCTCTCCGACACGACCTACGACCCCGAGACCCCAGACGCCTGCTGGAGCGACGGAGTCCTGCTGACCGAGGAGGGGGAGGAGCCTGTTGCTATGGGGGAGGAGCCTGACGAGAACAGACCCAACAAAACCACATCAGACTGGCTCAAACCCACCGTCTCCTGTGTCTCCACCAGTCTCTTTAAAACACCCAGACCGGTCCCTCACACACTCACACACACACTCTCACACACACACACAAACCCGTACGGGCCGCTCTCCCGCTTCTTAGGCCACGCCCCCTTCAGCATTCACAGAGACACACCCCCCAGCGTTCACAGAGCCCCGCCCCCCAGCGTCCACAAAGCCCCGCCCTCCAGCGCTCACAGAGCCCCGCCCCCTAGTGTTCGCAGAGACAGGCCCCTCGGCATTCACAAAGTCCCGCCCCCCAGCGCTCACAGAGCCCCGCCCCCCAGTGTTCGCAGAGACACGCCCCTCGGCATTCACAAAGCCCCGCCCCCCAGCGCTCACAGAGCCCCGCCCCCCAGTGTTCGCAGAGACACGCCCCTCGGCATTCACAAAGCCCCGCCCCCCAGTGCTCACAGAGCTCCGCCCCCCCTCAGGCCCCGCCCCCCTGGCCCTGCTGCTGCCAGTGTCTCTAGGAAGCGCACGGCTCCTCTGTGTGTGTGTGGCCGCAGGGCCCGGCGCCTGACGGTGGGGAACGGGGGCCCGAACCACGGGCGTGTGTTCTTCTGCTGCCCCGTCACACGCCACCGCTGCGGCTTCTTCCAGTGGGAGTCTGGGCCAATCACGGCCAGAACACCACACGCCTGCAGATCCACTGCACTCAGATGAGCACAGTCACGACTGTCATCAGTGTAACGGGGTAGTTCACACACAAGTGAAAATATCCCATGATTTACTCACCCTGAAGCCATCCTAGGTGTGTATGACACTCTTCTTTCAGACGAACACAATCAGAGTTATATTAAACATGTCCTGGCTCTTCCAAGCTTTATAATGGCAGTGAATTATAATGGCCCTTTCTGTTTTGAAGTCCATAAAAGTGCATCTATTCAACATAAAAGTGAATAAAAGTGTTATAATGGATAGATGCACTTTTATTGACTTTATAACAAAAAGGGCCATTATAATTCACTGCCATTATAAAGCTTGGAAGAGCCACACATGTTTAATATAACTCTGATTGTGTTCGTCTGAAAGTAGAGTGTCATACACACCTAGGATGACTAGAGGGAGAGTAAATCATGGGCTAATTTTCATTTTTGAACTAAACCTTGAAGAAAGCTGTGAATAAAACCTTTTGATGCATATTTTAGAAACATTGATGTGTTGTAGAAACGTCTCCTGTGTGTGTATGTGTAGTGTGTGTATGTGGTTACAGTGATGATGTATTCCAGTTCAGACTCTCTCTATGAATGAAATGCACTCCATAGAAATATTGTTTTTAATATTCAATGGTTTAGTAAATAAGCAGTTATTTTAAAGGTGACTTGTACATTGTGTTAACACTTTACATGAAGTCTATATATAATGCATTAAATATGATTATTAATCATGCCTTGTAATGCACCTGCGTTGTATGATAAAACTGCACACAGTAACCTCAGTTATAATACATTAAAATCTTATCTATTGATTGTTACAACTTTAGAAAGAATAATGGGTGACACTTTACAATAAGGTTCATTACTTAACTGCATTAGTTAAAGCAGCACTCAGTAGGAATTCTGTTTTTGTCAAACGGCGACCCCTAGAGTCGCTGTGGAGTACTTGTACTGTCGTGAATAGCACTCACGCAGAGATGGCTCGCACTCACGGCCGGATCCCTCCCCCTGTACACCGGTACCTGTTCAGTAGGATGGACGCTGTAACGAGTGGAAATAAGGTATGGCCCCTTTAAGAGCTGCGCGCGCCCAACACCACATGTATACGGCGTCGGGTTATTTCTGTTTGATGCTCATTTTATCAGATCTGTTTTTTTGCCGTAAAGCAATTCGTTACCTCGCGAGACCTGATATCACACGATACTTCCTAACACTGAGGCCCGCCGGCCCAAAGTTGCAAGGGTGGTTTTGCGGCTCACAGGCACCAGGGGGGTGCGAGACGACCACCATTCAACACGAAGTCAGTAATATAAACATTACAATGACTCCAAAGCTGTTCGGTTAAGGTAAAAAAGTTACTTAGTTCATCTTTAACATAAACTAATAATGAACTGCACGTATACAGCATACTGTATTAATCTTAGTTAATATTAATTTCAACATTTACTAATACATTATTGAAATCATAGGTTGTATTTGTTAACATTAGTTAATGCACTAACATGAACAATGATCAGCTGTATTTTTACTAACATTCACAAGGATCAATAAATGCTGTAAAAAAATTATTTTGAGTTTAATACATTATTTATTAACTAATGAACCTTATTGTTAAGTCGTACCGAATAATGCATTAAAACACATGATAAACAACATATTTTATATATAATAGGAATCTGCACATATTACAGTAATGCATTTTAACTTTTGATTACAAATTGCGTAATGCATTGCAACATACATATTACAAATGCATTGTTAATACATAAAAGCTTCAAGTGTTGACCAAAACTTTTTATTTATGCAAATGTCATTATCTTTTTATGAAAGAGCTCGTGTGATGCATATTTATGGAACTTCTGATTTGAAACTGCGTCAAAACGCGTTTCGTAATCAAATGTCCCTTTCGTGTCCCTGTATGACGCGTGCCGTGGAACGCTTGAAGCGCGACTGACACAAACACACACGCGTGTGCCCGGAGCGCGTTTATACCCTCAGAGTTTCTTCAACACTTTTTAATCTCAAGGAGATTTGTTTGATAAAGCTAGTTATGTCTGACACGCGCAAGAGGACCAGGAAGCGCTTCGGCGGACACGCGCACAAGAGACACAAAGGTTCCCGCGAGCTGGAGGTGGGAGCGCAGGGGGTGCTCGTCACCTGCAACATGAACGAGCGCAAGTGCACGAGCGAAGCCTACAGCCTCCTCAACGAGTACGCGGACGCGCTCTACGGCCCTGAGCAGGTGAGCAGCATGACGTCAGAGATGTGTTACTGTAGTCTAGTGCACTATAGAGATGTGTTACTGTAGTCTAGTGCACTATAGAGATGTGTTACTGTAGTCTAGTGCACTATAGAGATGTGTTACTGTAGTCTAGTGCACTATAGAGATGTGTTACTGTAGTCTAGTGCACTATAGAGATGTGTTACTGTAGTCTACTGCAGGGGTTCCCAAACTTTTCCATTCCAGGACCCACTTAGACAAGAATAATCTATCTCAAGACCCACCAAAATAATTTTAAAGCATGAATGTGGGGTGGGCGGCGTTAGTTCTCATTAGAGCAGTTTTTCCCTGTCATAGTATGACATATAAGTTTAATTGCAATACAAACTTATGGTACATTATCAAAAAGTTTGAGAATTAAAATAGTAGCCTAGTGGCTGTTGAAATAATGTGAAGAATACGGAGTAGTTTTTGTCTGCTGCCTCAACTGACTTACCCAAACATGGCAAAACAAATTTAAAGAAATGAAAAAGATTAAGTAAGCTTAATCTTAACCTAAGGTTTGATATGACAAAAAAAAATCAGAATATAAAAAAAATAATAGACCAATCATTTATTTGACAGTATGCCCAGGACCTAGAATTTCAATACTAATATTTGCTGCGAGTGTTGTTAAACTCATTGCGTTGTTCAGCGCAGAAAACTCTTTCGTGCTCGTGTGTATACATTTTAAATACTTTTTACATATATATATATTTCCTTATGCGTTGGTAGGTAGGTATAAAAATGCATGCGAGGAACCACAAAACAAAGCACTCTTACGACGACCATATCTCTGGAAGACAACAGCGCTGTGTTGAACAGACGACAGAGATTACTGCGTTTCCCAAAAGCATCGTATGCCAAAGGAGATCGTAGAACCCTTGCCACCAGGTCTCTGCAATCAGTTTAGCTCACGATGCTTCTGGGAAACGCAGCCCAGACCTGAATCAGCCTTTCGTGACATTTGAGTTCTCCGGTGTAATGCGCTCTCATGCAGAATGCAGTGCAGTGATTGGAGTAAATGAGTTTCTTCTCGCTTTGAGACGGTGAAAATTGTTATCACAAGTCGCACGCGCGCATTTCATGAAACACAATAGCCTACTGACATATTTATCTAACTTTAAATCGCTCTAAGAAATATAGCGGTTTCTATTTAACGTTAGTTCATCGTGCAACCTGTTTGTATTTGTCACTCATGAAACGTAAATTCAGCTGCAGCCAATATAGTGACTGCGCGACCCACCTCTTCCCAATCTGCGACCCACAGTTTGAAAACCCCTGGTCTAGTGCACTATAGAGATGTGTTACAGTAGTGCACTATAGAGATGTGTTACAGTAGTGCACTATAGAGATGTGTTACAGTAGTGCGCTATAGAGATGTTACAGTAGTGCACTATAGAGATGTGTTACAGTAGTGCACTATAGAGATGTGTTACAGTAGTGCACTATAAAGATGTTACAGTAGTGCACTATAGAGATGTTACAGTAGTGCACTATAGAGATGTGTTACAGTAGTGCACTATAGAGATGTGTTACAGTAGTGCACTATAGAGATGTGTTACAGTAGTGCACTATAGAGATGTGTTACAGTAGTGCACTATAGAGATGTGTTACAGTAGTGCACTATAGAGATGTGTTACAGTAGTGCACTATAGAGATGTGTTACAGTAGTGCACTATAGAGATGTGTTACAGTAGTGCACTATAGAGATGTGTTACAGTAGTGCACTATAGAGATGTGTTACTGTAGTGCACTATAGAGATGTTACAGTAGTGCACTATAGAGATGTGTTACAGTAGTGCACTATAGAGATGTTACAGTAGTGCACTATAAAGATGTTACAGTAGTGCACTATAGAGATGTTACAGTAGTGCGCTATAGAGATGTGTTACAGTAGTGCACTATAGAGATGTTACAGTAGTGCACTATAGAGATGTTACTGTAGTGCACTATAGAGATGTTACAGTAGTGCACTATAGAGATGTTACAGTAGTGCACTATAGAGATGTTACAGTAGTGCACTATAGAGATGTGTTACAGTAGTGCACTATAGAGATGTTACAGTAGTGCACTATAGAGATGTTACTGTAGTGCACTATAGAGATGTTACAGTAGTGCACTATAGAGATGTTACAGTAGTGCACTATAGAGATGTTACTGTAGTGCACTATAGAGATGTTACAGTAGTGCACTATAGAGATGTGTTACAGTAGTGCACTATAGAGATGTGTTACAGTAGTGCACTATAGAGATGTGTTACAGTAGTGCACTATAGAGATGTTACAGTAGTGCACTATAGAGATGTTACAGTAGTGCACTATAGAGATGTGTTACAGTAGTGCACTATAGAGATGTGTTACAGTAGTGCACTATAGAGATGTGTTACAGTAGTGCGCTATAGAGATGTGTTACAGTAGTGCGCTATAGAGATGTGTTACAGTAGTGCACTATAGAGATGTGTTACAGTAGTGCACTATAGAGATGTTACAGTAGTGCACTATAGAGATGTTACAGTAGTGCACTATAGAGATGTTACAGTAGTGCACTATAGAGATGTGTTACAGTAGTGCACTATAGAGATGTGTTACAGTAGTGCACTATAGAGATGTGTTACAGTAGTGCACTATAGAGATGTGTTACAGTAGTGCACTATAGAGATGTTACAGTAGTGCACTATAGAGATGTTACAGTAGTGCACTATAGAGATGTGTTACAGTAGTGCACTATAGAGATGTTACAGTAGTGCACTATAAAGATGTTACAGTAGTGCACTATAGAGATGTTACAGTAGTGCGCTATAGAGATGTGTTACAGTAGTGCACTATAGAGATGTTACAGTAGTGCACTATAGAGATGTTACTGTAGTGCACTATAGAGATGTTACAGTAGTGCACTATAGAGATGTTACAGTAGTGCACTATAGAGATGTTACAGTAGTGCACTATAGAGATGTGTTACAGTAGTGCACTATAGAGATGTTACAGTAGTGCACTATAGAGATGTTACTGTAGTGCACTATAGAGATGTTACAGTAGTGCACTATAGAGATGTTACAGTAGTGCACTATAGAGATGTTACTGTAGTGCACTATAGAGATGTTACAGTAGTGCACTATAGAGATGTGTTACAGTAGTGCACTATAGAGATGCAACATGACATCATGACTTTTGCGTAAACAGACACGCCACTTTCAAGTCAAGTGGCGTGTTATCTATACGCATTTTGAGATATCCGCGTGTATGTCTACGCCATTAATGTCTAAGTGATTCCGCGTATATGTACACGCCATTAAATTTCCGAGCGAAACGAAGCAAAATGTAGATCTACATCTGGGGAGCGATATTTTTTTTCCTAGGATGGCAGGGGAAGACTCATAAATGCTATTAACCCCAGTGACGGGTAGGTTTAGGGACGAGGTGGAGGTAGGTCATATATTTATATATACAGTAATGTAACGTTAAGTCAACTGCGTTCATAAACACGCTGAAAAGCGATTGTGCGTGTTGATAGCACGCCAAAAATGGAAATACGAATTGGCGTGTCATACACACGCAATTTTATGAGATCAGTCTGAGAGATGTTACAGTAGTGCACTATAGAGATGTTACAGTAGTGCACTATAGAGATGTTACAGTAGTGCACTATAGAGATGTTACTGTAGTGTGTGTGTGTTGCAGCCCACAGATTGCCTCAGTGAGGATGAGGAGGGTGATGAAGACGCAGAGTCTGCACTGAAGAAGGAAGTATCTCAGATTCAGTCGTCGATGAAGAAGCGTCAGCAGAGGTTCAGTGCGGTCGACAGCGGAGCCAATAACGTTGTGTTCATTCGCACGCATGGAGTCGGTGAGAGAGTCAGATCAGAGAATCACATGAGCTCCGCCTGAAGAGGTGATAACACACACTCTCTCTCTCTCTCTCCCTCTCTCTCTCTCCCTCTCTCTCTCTCCCTCTCTCTCTCTCTCTCTCCCTCTCCCTCTCTCCCTCTCTCTCTCTCTCTCTCTCTCTCTCCCTCTCTCTCTCTCCCTCTCTCTCTCTCTCTCTCTCTCTCTCTCTCTCTCCCTCTCCCTCTCTCCCCTCTCTCTCTCTCTCTCTCTCCCTCTCTCTCTCTCTCTCTCTCTCTCTCTCCCTCTCTCTCTCTCTCTCTCTCTCTCCCCCCCCCCCCCAGACCCAGAGGAGCTGGTTCACCACATCCTGTCGGACCTGCACCAGACGAAGAAGAGGAAGTCTCGTGTGATCCTGCGCATGCTGCCGGTCAGCGGCACGTGTCGGGCGTTCCCAGAGGACATGGAGAAGTTCCTGAGCGAGTATCTGGAGCGCTGGTTCAAGGCGCCGCTGCGGGCCACGTACCAGATCTGCTTCAAAGCCCGCAACAGCAGCCACAGCAAGAGAGACGACGTCATCAAAGCCGTCGCTGGTACGTCACCACCATCACCACCACCACCATCATCATCATCATCATCATCATCATCATCATCACACTGAGTGACTGATTCAATGACTCGCTCATAGACGCCTCACTTGTTTCATTACTGGATGAATCAGCGCTTTTGAACGAATCTCTTGAATGAATGATTGCGTTTTCTTTCGTTTAGGAGCACGGTAGCGTCTGCTTCTGTCTCCTGTAAGATGAATGTTTCTTCACTGTTGGCTTTCAGGTTTGGTGGATAAGATGAACCCGCTGCACAAGGTGGACCTGAGCAACCCTGAGCTGAGCATCATCATCGAGATCATCAAGAGCGTGTGCTGCGTCAGCGTCGTCTCCGACTACATGCTCTTCCGCAAGTACAACCTGCAGGAAGTGGCGAAGGAGCCCGCCAATCAGAGCGCAGGCCCACAGGAAGCAGCCAATCAGACACCGGAGCAGGAGTGTGGAGAGACAGCAGAGGGCGGCGACGGGAGCAAGGGGGCGGAGCCTGAGTGAATCAGCTGCGCACACGGCGTTTTAAAACCAGTGTTACAGCGTTTGCGTTTGTGTCCTGGCTCTTGTTTTGTTTTAAGCGTTTCAGCGCCAGCAGGATTTCACACTGTAATCTTTGATTTTACTGTATATGGAACTCTTGTGTTATTCTGAACACGTTTCCTCTGGAAATACGAGGTGTGGAAATGAAATAAAGAACTGAAGTCACGTGTTTTACCAGTAATCATGTCTGTTTTTAATTTGAGCCGCTTTACATCTCAGGTGCGAGTGTCTGTGGAATATGAAGTAATGTAGTACAACATTATAATGGATAACATTACGTCACAACGTTTCATGATATATAAGTGCATGGGTTTTGAAGGCACTCAAAAACTAGACATTTTCTATGTATGGAAGCTTATTAAAGCAGCACTAGGTAACTTTTCAACCTTCATAATATATGTCCAAGTCTCTTGTGATGGTACATCGACTTACAATAGGTTGAATGACACGTCTGCCATAGCCTGACAGGGTCTGTAGCGTTTTTAATCGTACTTTTAAACTTCGGGTTTCGGGTAGTAACCGGCGAACAAAGAGAACTACAAAATTCGATTGCTTTACGGCATATACGTCACTTCCACCACCACCCCCACTTCCTTAAAATCGGACGTGCGAGCCAAATGTAATAGTCATGGCCGAAGAAGCACAGAAAAACAAAAAAACAAAGGTTTTATCGGAGCAAAGCAAAAAGAGAAAAAGAGAAAGTGATCGCGTTAAAGGCAGAACGAGGATCAACATTGGGCCAGTGTTTTCTCGCTGGCGTGAGCTGAAGGAGGAGGAGGCGTGCCCGACCGATGGACTTGGCTGTCATGCTTGCATACGATCTGTTTTTTTTTGTCTGCCTGACTATGTTACGGAAGCTATCTTATCCTCCGTTTATCTTCATGAATCAAGTAATGATAGTAGAGTAGCGAATTATCAATCTGGTAGCTAGTAAACGATATTCTAGTTTTTGATGGTTAGCTATCGCTAGCATTCTCGTTCTGATTTGAACTTTGCAATCGATGAAATGCAAATAGCAAATGTTTGACCTAAAAAGTGTACTCTACTCAACATGTACAAAGAAGATTAGTAATATTATCATTGTGTTCATAGCTTCTCATTTGTTACACGTGTAAAGTTACTTGACTGTGTAATTTCCGATTATTGATAGCTACAGAGGCAAACGGGATTCTTGTCGCAATTTTTTCGGATGACGAATTTCCACCGTCATGTTGTTCTTGTGCAATACTAAATAAAATAAAAAAATCAAATGAAAGCCTATGTCTAAACGGCGTGTACAAGTTTGGTAGGGGCTACATTCTTGCAACTAAATAAAATCATTTTTTAGGATACCTAACATATCTGTGATATTTGTTTATTTGTCTTGCCTCAAGCTATAATGCAAATCGATTTGTAAAATTTGCAGATTCATTTATGGTAGCTTGATATTATAATATTGACGATATATGGTTATTATCTACCACTCAAACATTGCATTGAAGTATCATATTGATCAGTAAAACGGTAACCAATAGACTAGGCTACTATAATGACGCTGGCTTGTAAACGTGATCATCGCGATCATTTGTCGTTAGAAAAAAAATAAAACCCATGAAATTATATTCATATGACATGTTGAAATATATGCCACTGTACCTGGGATGAAGACATTACACACGCGACGCAAGCAGAACACCTGCATGTGACCTCCTCCTACAGTGTTCAGGGCTATCATGATTGTCAACAAATGCACGTGCATGTAGGATGACAGAGTTTACGACAGTAGTAGAAGACAATACTGTTTCCCAACTGTAGGGGGACCCCGAGAGCAAAAGTTACCTGTTGTTACTTTAACGCAAGGAAGTAAAATATAAAATAGGGAACTGACTCTATCTCACAATTCAGGGGAAAAAGTCTGAATTACAAGATATAGAATCTGAATTCTGAGGAAAAACGCCTAAATTGTGATATATATAAAATAGGAATTCTTTGGGGAAAAGTCTGAAATGTGAGATATAGTGTTGTGAATTAGCTTTAGCTAAAAGCACTATGATGCATACATCAGACAGGGTTCTCAAGTCTCACGCATTGGCCGTGAGACACACGCAATTCAACCAGTTCACACGCTCACACGCCACACCGTGTATTTCTCACGCTGAAAAGGCAATGCCAACCAATTTGTCCTGCAAGCTTTATATATAACGTTGTATAGCCTACGAGGCGCAGGCACAAAAAGTGAAGTTTCCTGCCGCCAGCGCGTCCGTATCTCGGCCAGATTGCATTCGTTACTAGGCAACATAGATGCGCGAACACACGGAAGTTGACGGAACATTCTCGGCCACCGCGACATCGCGCGAACACACGTCGTGATGGAGAAGGTAAGTTGGAAGAAAGCTTGCATAACATTTTTAGGCCAGAATATGTAATATAGCCCATCGTATACATTATTATTGATGCAGTCAACAACTCTACAACTACTTTGCAACCAGGCCAGAAGCTTTGGCTCAGTTTGGCTAGTCATCTGAAACTAAGGGAAATGTTAGTGGCTATGGGAAGGAATGAAGATGCATTTCATTTTATTTTAAATGATGTACTATATTAATAGTGTTTCTAGTTACATTAAGGCTAAATCAGAGTGCTCTGGGTAATATTTTATATCCTGTCAAAACATACATTAATCATTGCCATTGCATTTGTATTTTTCAAAGATGTCAGGGAAAAATGCAAAAAGAATTGTTTTTTCAAACTGTTTGGAGCAATTTGTTATATATTTGTAATTTTGAAATATAACATTAAAGAGTATATTTGATGTGATGAATTGCTCTGTCATTTATCAGATTTACCAATTGTTATAATTTCAATTTATGCTGGTTAATTATGAACAATGGGTAAAATTGGGGGGCGGGGATGGGTGGGGGCGGGGCTTCATTAAGGCTCCTCCCCTAACCGCATGTGATCTCACTCCAAGCTTTTGATAAAACTTGAGAACCCTGCATCAGATGACAGTCTAAGTGTATCTATGTTTTTTTTCATCTGTCCCTATCTAAATAAACCTATATAAAATCGGGATTCTGAGGAAAAAACTGAATTGTGAGATATAGAATAGAAATTCTGAGCAAAAGTCTGAAATGCGAGATATAAAATCAGAATTCAGAGGAAATAGTCGGAATTGTGAGATTCATATACATATTTTTTTTTTAAATCTGGGAATAAAAGCAAGCTTCCCTCATTCCTAGCACCAGATCTCCAGAAACACCCCTGCATGGTTCAGGATTCATCATAACTCAGGCTGTCTTCGGGTGCATCGGGACTGAAGGGAACTGAAGAGGTTTGGCTCAGAATGGCAGTAATGTGTGTGTGTGTGTGAGTGTCGAGGTCTCTGACTGCAGGGCGTCTCTGGGTCAGTGTCGTCGTGTTAAAGGTCACGGCGTTGTGAAACAACAGTGATTAGCCGTGTCGCTCCCTGGAGACGAGGATTAGCATTCACTGCGTGACCTTTCCAGCTCGCGGGAGACAAAGGTCACAGCAGGTGAGAAGCGCAGGCCAGTCTCTCACACACACACACACACACTAATGTCAACATGTTTCATCAGGGTAAAATAACACCTGCAGAAGCATTTACATGTATACGGATGCAAGTCACTTTGTTTAGCTGAATTGAGTTGTCTTCATTGTTTCTTTATTTAAACCAGTGTGTGTGTGTGTGTGTGTGTGTGTGTGTGTAAGCCGAGGTCGGGCTCCAACAGTGTGTCAGATGGCGTGTGGCGTGACCTTTCACATCCTCCTCCTTCGGATGGACAGATTTCCAGAAGATCCATCTGTGACACTGAAGTTTAAGCAGAGACACAAACCAGATCTTGATGCATTCTGGGAATGAACTAAAGCAAGAGTTGCTAGAAAACATCCAATTAACCACTGCAGAACATGCATTCTTATTATTTGTGAATTGTAAATACTATTTTTGAAAAGGTATGAACCCAGATAACGGATCTTCTCTCAAAGTAATGATCAAATTATTTCAGTAACATTAAATAAATAAAAGTTTAAATAAAAGGTTATCTGGTCTTTAATAATGTTCTCAAAATGTTTGCGCTTTTTTTTTTACACATTGCTCATAAAATATATTTTTTCTTTTATTATTAAATTCATCTAACGTTTTTAAATGTTACTAATTGTTTCAGAACATTCAGAAAACATTCAAGAGTAACGTTCCCATAATGTTGAAGAATGAGGGAACGCAATCTTTCCTTGACCAAGAAACAAGAATGTAAAAAAAATGACATTTTGAACATTCAGAGAACATTCATCAACAACCGTTAGTTTTCATAACTCAATGCGAATGTCATCAATAATTGTGAAAATAGTATAAAATTCGTTAAATAGGCTAGTTCTAATAGGCTATCATCAACAGATACAATTAAATATAGGCTGCAACATAAACGCAATTAAAACTTACTCAAACAAATGTAATAAAAGGAAATAAACGAAGTAAGCAGCATAATAATAGTGAGAAATATGAAAGTGAGAGTGAGAGGCAGTGATGATGAAGTTGATTGACGTGCTCGTGCTCGTGCCCGTGCTGACAGCTCGAGACTCAGCAGCTGCGCGCGACTCCAACTCCTGTCAGGTAAAAACATCATTACTTTAAACTTCTAAAACATTTACTGTCAATATTTGAATCGGATATTTCATTATTCAATGGGAGGAAGCGTTATTTGATTCTCTGTCTTCCGTCGAATAAACTTTAATGAAGCGCGCGCGCGCGGACTAATGAAACCATCAAATGTTGCATGTAGAACATTACGTCTGCAATGCCGTGTAATAGTCGTGAATATTTCTGATGTATCATATCATCAACTTAACAATTTTTATGATAACAAAATATTTCACAAAAACTGATTTCTGACAGGAATTATTTATACATTTATATATCTGTCAATTAAGTCAATATTGTGTATTTTGTGTATTAATTTTAGATTTGTAGTGACAGTGCAAAATATAATGAATATAATGAAGAACAATAATCCGAATTAAGCAATATTATTAACAAAATAAAATTAAACTGTGAACACTCAATCTAATAAAAAAATATATGAAGGGAATAACAAACAAAAATAAATAACAATAATAAAAAGACAAATAATATAAACAAAATAAAACAAAACAAAACAGTGTACAGTAATAAAATACAATCAAATTAAAAATAAATGACGGGGAGCAGCCTAACAAACAATGACAAAATTAGTTTGTTCTGAAATCTGATATTTGTATGTTCCTGTGGATTGTTTTAGCAATGATAATTTAATCTGTTAAATGTATACATTTTTTATATTTTTTATTATATTTGATATGATTTTCTCTCGCTCCTCAGGAGTCTCAGATGACATCAAAATTTAAAATAGTTTTTTTGCACATTTTTCATAACAATAAACGTAAAATTCTGTACCTTTTTTAAATGAACTTTTTAAACTTTTGTCACGTCAGCAATAATCTGCCAAATCTGCCGAGTGTCTCTGAAAAGAGATCAAACTTCAGTCTGTCGCTCTAAAGCATTCAAGATTTACCACAGTTTAAGTCAGAAATGTATTTTTTCAGGTCTATGCTCAAAAAGTGAATAAACGGATTATAAATATAATTTAGTATAATATAATTATACTATAATACTATAATTATAAAAAGTGTAAATATAATTTAGTACCATAAAATCCTCTAAAAATACAAAATATTAAAAAAACATTATCGAACTAAAACATAGTAGACCTACATTAATTTCATTGAAATAAAAATAAAAAAATTGTTAATTTTTGACCGACACGCAAAGATCATAATAATGATAATACATAATATGTATTCGTTTTTTATTTTTGTTTATTATATTTGATCTGATCTTCTCAGGAGTCCCAGATGACATCATGAGTTACCGCAGTGACGCGCCTCGGCCGCCAGTGCCGGGTGAGGAGAGCCGTGAGGGCGGGCACTTCTCCAGCAAGACTCCGTCTGATTGGTCGGAGTCTCCGGCGCTCACACCGCGCCGCTCTGATCTGGGGTTCGAGCCGGAGGGCAGCGCTCCACCGGACGGCCCATACGAGCCCTGGGCCGAGACGCTCCTCACACTGCTGGACGACCGCGACGGCACTGCGCTGTTCCTGCTCTTCCTGCGCACGCTGGGCTGCGCGGCGCTGCTCGAGTTCTGGTTCGCCTGCTGCGGGTTCCAGAAGGTTCCCGAGTGCGCGATGGGCCGGCGCCTCAAACTGGCCAGAGCCATGTACCGCTGCTACCTGTGCGAGCGCAGCGGCGGCGTCGTGTCCCGCAAGATCGCGGCTGAGACCAGAGGCGCCGTGCGAGACGCCATCCAGCGGCTGCAGCTCGACTCAAGCCTGTTTGCGCAGGCGCATGCTCAGGTGCAGGCCGTGCTGCAGGACAGCCTCTTCCCGCTGTTTCTCAGGTCAGACGTGTATCTGAAACACTCTCAGACTGTCCAAACACCAGGAAACCTCAAGACGACACTGCAAGGATGCCAGGCCATGCCCTCGGAAGGGGTGGAGCTTGAGAAAGAGACACTCCCTCCCCACAATCCAGCCAATCAGAAGCATCTAAACGATCGGCAGTGCAGGTGAGATGCAGTGAGATCCAGGCGAGTGTAGATGAGATACAGGTGAGATCCAGGCGAGTGTAGATGAGATGCAGGGAGATCCAGGCGAGTGTGGATGAGATACAGGTGAGATACAGGTGAGATGCAGTGAGATACAGGTGAGATGCAGTGAGATACAGGTGAGATGCAGTGAGATTCAGTGAGATGCAGATGAGATGCAGGTGAGTGCAGTGAGATGCAGTGAGATATGAGATGCAGGTGAGATACAGGTGAGATGCAGGTGCGATACAGGTGAGATACAGGTGAGATGCAGGTGAGATGCAGTGAGATGCAGATGAGATGCAGGTGAGTGCAGAGAGATACAGGTGAGATGCGGTGAGTGCAGTGAGATACAGGTGAGATGCGGTGAGTGCAGTGAGATACAGGTGAGATGCGGTGAGTGCAGTGAGATACAGGTGAGATGCAGATGCGATGCAGGTGAGTGCAGTGAGATGCAGTGAGATATGAGATGCAGGTGAGATGCAGGTGAGATACAGGTGAGATGCAGGTGAGATGCAGTGAGATACAGGTGAGATGCGGTGAGTGCAGTGAGATAAAGGTGAGATGCGGTGAGTGCAGTGAGATGCAGTGAGATACAGGTGAGATGCAATGAGATACAGGTGAGATGCAGTGAGATGCAGTGAGTGCAGTGAGATACAGGTGAGATGCAGTGAGTGCAGTGAGATGCAGTGAGATGTGAGATACAGTGAGATGCAGTGAGTGCAGGTGAGATGCAGTGAGATACAGTGAGATGCAGTGAGTGCAGGTGAGATGCGGTGAGTGAAGTGAGATGCAGTGAGATACAGGTGAGATGGAATGAGATGTAGTGAGATACAGGTGAGATGCAGTAAGTGCAGTTGAGATGCAGTGAGATATGAGATGCAGTGAGTGCAGGTAAGATGCAGTGAGATACAGTGAGATACGGTGAGATGCAGTAAGATGCAGTGAGATACAGGTGAGATGCAGTAAGTGCAGTTGAGATGCAGTGAGATATGAGATGCAGTGAGTGCAGGTAAGATGCAGTGAGATACAGTGAGATACAGTGAGATACAGTGAGATGCAGTAAGATACAGTGAGATACAGTGAGATACAGTGAGATGCAGGTGAGATGCAGTAAGTGCAGTTGAGATGCAGTGAGATATGAGATGCAGTGAGTGCAGGTAAGGTGCAGTGAGATACAGTGAGATGCAGTGAGATACAGTGAGATGCAGTGAGATGCAGTAAGATACAGTGAGATACAGGTGAGATGCAGTAAGTGCAGTTGAGATGCAGTGATATATGAGATTCAGTGAGTGCAGGTAAGATGCAGTGAGATACAGTGAGATGCAGTAAGATGCAGTGAGATACAGGTGAGATGCAGTGAGATGCAGTGAGATCCAGTGAGATGCAGTGAGATGCAGGTGAGATGCAGGTGAGATGCAGTGATACACAGATGAGATGCAGTGAGTGCAGGTAAGATGCAGTGAGTGCAGGTGAGATGCAGTGAGACACAGGTGAGATGCAGTGAGATGCAATGAGATGCAGTGAGATACAGGTGAGATGCAGTGAGATACAGTGAGATGCAGTGAGATACAGGTTAGATGCAGTGAGGTGCAGTGAGATGCAGTGAAATATGAGATGCAGTGAGTGCAGGTGAGATGCAGTGAGATACAGGTGAGATGCAGTGAGATGCAGTGAGATACAGGTGAGATGCAGTGAGATACAGGTGAGATGCAGGTGAGTGCAGTGAGATGCAGGTGAGATGCGGTGAGTGCAGTGAGATGCAGGTGAGTGCAGTGAGATGCAGTGAGATATGAGATGCAGTGAGTGCAGGTGAGATGCAGTGAGATACAGGTGAGATGCAGTGAGATGCAGTGAGATACAGGTGAGATGCAGTGAGATACAGGTGAGATGCAGGTGAGTGCAGTGAGATGCAGGTGAGATGCGGTGAGTGCAGTGAGATGCAGGTGAGTGCAGTGAGATGCAGTGAGATATGAGATGCAGGTGAGATGCAGTGAGATACAGGTGAGATGCGGTGAGTGCAGTGCGCTACAGGTGAGATGCAGTGAGTGCAGTGAGATGCAGTGAGATGCAGTGAGTGCAGTGAGATACAGGTGAGATGCAGTGAGATACAGTGAGATGCAGTGAGTGCAGGTGAGATGCAGTGAGATCCAGTGAGATACAGTGAGTGCAGGCGAGATGCAGTGAGTGCAGTGAGATACAGGTGAGATGCAGTGAGATACAGTGAGATGCAGTGAGATACAGGTGAGATCCAGTGAGATACAGTGAGTGCAGGTGAGATGCAGTGAGATACAGGTGAGATGCAGTGAGTGCAGGTGAGATGCGGTGAGATGCAGTGAGATACAGGTGAGATGCAGTGAGTGCGGTGAGATGCGGTGAGATGCAGTGAGATACAGGTGAGATGCAATGAGATGCAGTGAGTGCAGTGAGATGCAGTGAGATACAGTGAGATACAGGTGAGATGCAGTGAGATATGAGATGCAGTGAGATACAGGTGAGATGCAATGAGATGCAGTGAGTGCAGTGAGATGCAGTGAGATACAGTGAGATACAGGTGAGATGCAGTGAGATATGAGATGCAGTGAGTACATGTGAGATGCAGTGAGTGCAGGTGAGATACAGGTGAGATGCAGTGAGATACAGGTAAGATGCAGTGAGATGCAGTGAGATACAGTGAGATGCAGGTGAGATACAGGTGAGATGGAGTAATATGCAGTGAGATGCAGTGAGATGCGGTGAGTGCAGTGAGATGCAGGTGAGTGCAGTGAGATGCAGTGAGATATGAGATGCAGGTGAGATGCAGTGAGATGCGGTGAGTGCAGTGAGATGCAGGTGAGTGCAGTGAGATGCAGTGAGATATGAGATGCAGGTGAGATGCAGTGAGATACAGGTGAGATGCAGTGAGATACAGGTGAGATGCAAAGAGATACAGGTGAGATGCAGTGAGTGCAGTGAGATGCAGTGAGATACAGGTGAGATGCAGTGAGTGCAGTGAGATACAGGTGAGATGCAGTGAGATACAGTGAGATGCAGTGAGTGCAGGTGAGATGCAGTGAGACACAGGTGAGATCCAGTGAGATACAGTGAGTGCAGGCGAGATGCAGTGAGTGCAGTGAGATACAGGTGAGATGCAGTGAGATACAGTGAGATGCAGTGAGATACAGGTGAGATCCAGTGAGATACAGTGAGTGCAGGTGAGATGCAGTGAGATACAGGTGAGATGCAGTGAGTGCAGGTGAGATGCGGTGAGATGCAGTGAGATACAGGTGAGATGCAGTGAGTGCAGGTGAGATGCGGTGAGATGCAGTGAGATACAGGTGAGATGCAATGAGATGCAGTGAGTGCAGTGAGATGCAGTGAGATACAGTGAGATACAGGTGAGATGCAGTGAGATATGAGATGCAGTGAGATACAGGTGAGATGCAATGAGATGCAGTGAGTGCAGTGAGATGCAGTGAGATACAGTGAGATACAGGTGAGATGCAGTGAGATATGAGATGCAGTGAGTACATGTGAGATGCAGTGAGTGCAGGTGAGATACAGGTGAGATGCAGTGAGATACAGGTAAGATGCAGTGAGATGCAGTGAGATACAGTGAGATGCAGGTGAGATACAGGTGAGATGGAGTAATATGCAGTGAGATGCAGTGAGATACAGTGAGATGCAGTGAGATACAGTGAGATGCAGTGAGATACAGTGAGATGCAGGTGAGATACAGTTGAGACGCATGCAGTCGTCATGTTCACTGACATGTGTTCCCTCTGCAGACAGGAGCATCACGTGTGTCATCGACACCACAGAACACGAGAAAGAGACCAGAGACACACACACCTGCCACACACACCAGTGAGTGAAGTCATGTATCAATATAAACGATTCAGAAATAAACAAAATGTTTGTATTTTAAGAATGGGATTGTGTTCATTATATTAGCAGAAGTGTGTGATATGTGCTCGTCTTCCTGTGTGTGTAACAGGTGAAGATGACGCCACACACCTTCGCAGCTGAACTGATGAGGCGTTTGCAGGAGCTGAAGACACACACTCAAAACACTCGAGTGCCGAGACACGGAGTGAGTTACTGCCACACAGTGTGTTCACTGTATACTGTATGCTGGTCTACAGAACATGCTTAATTCAGTCAGGAAAGTCCAGTTATGTCACACTGGACATGGAAGGGCAATTTGAGCACATTGCATTGTGGGATACAGTATCTATGTGCAGTGCATTGTACCAAACGCAGTGTTCACACTACACATACTGCAGGAATAGTATTGAACACAGCCTGTGTGAGTAATCGCATCACTTCCTGTTCTGACAGGAAGAGGAAACAGATTCCAGTGGCTCCTCGTTGATGGCAGACAGTGATGTTGAGCGGTCAGTGTTTCAGTGTTCACTGCAGAGTCTGTCTTTACTGCTGATTCTCCTTCACCTCACATGAGCTGGTGTGTGTTACAGGTGTGTTACAGTGGTGTATTACTACAGTGGAGACGAGATCCCGTACCGGACGTGTGTGCGGTGTGACGCTGCCGTGACCCTGGGCCGCTTTAAAGCCCTGCTGACGCGCACAGGCCCCTTCAGGTGAGACTCGAGTTACCGGAGCAGCGATCACAGAACTTACGGCTCCGATCATTTACGGTTTTTGAGCCACGGATCGGATCATTTTTTCGGAACAGCAAAAAAAAAAAAAAAACTCTCACGACTGTTTTAAAGACAGCTCATTATTTCCATTCACTCCACCCCCTCCCTTCTGGGCTCCTTTCCAAAGCCACGCCTCCAAAACACATGAACGCGCGACTCCGACCGCTGAGCTGAAGACGCATTATTTACCTGAGACGAGCGGAGAGGAAGGAGCGCAGTGCATGTAGTGACATCATGTCAGAATCACATGTAATAAAAAAATCGAAAAAAAAAACTTTATCATTATGAAGATAAACAAATAAGATGTATTTTAGTACTCACTATCAAGCTAGCATATTGATATTGGTAAAGTTTAAAATATATATTTATTGATTCGCTAACGAGCTAGTTATCTATAAGGCAAAGCTAAAAACAGGTTGCATGATACATGTTTTTCCATTGCCATCATTTACACTGTGATGAAGATGAATTTCGTGTAACATTCATAACATATATGGTGTTCTGCATGTAAGAGTTTCCATAATGAAAGCATTGTTGACTCTGATGAGGACTACACTCCAGAGACAAGTACCGCATCGTCAGCTCGAGGACAGATCCGCGGTCGAGGGCGAAGCAGAGGAGGTCGTGCAAGAGGCCGTGCAACTAGGGTCCGAGGAAGTAGAGGCTGAGGACGGGGTGCTCGAAGTGCAGGGCGAGGAGCACTTCTTGGACAAGAGGACCTGCGTCGAGTTTTGCATCTTCGATGGTCTTTCTCTGCCATTGTTTTGCTATTCCTAGGTTCCGTGCCTCTTGAATTCCTCAAATCAAACGGATGCGAGCGCAAGTGGGCAGGTCCTGTGTGGCAAAAGGGTGGTTGCCATGGTTGCGAGAGAGTGACAGTCGCCTAAGCCAATCCTTTGTTTCGTCCCGAATGGAAATAATGAGCTGTGTTTAGTGCAGATTAAACGGTCTAGAGCAGCGGTGCCCAAACCTGCTCCTGGCGATCGACTGTCCTGCACAGTTCATCTCCAACCCTAATCAAACACACCTGAAGCAATTAAGGTCTTTAGGATGCGTGATTTTTCCCCCAAACCACTTCAGTGGAAATCCCGCCCTGCAGTTGATTCTAAAGTTTTCATTGGTCATGTCAATCACTGTACTGATTGCCTACACCAAACACTGATCCCTAAACCTACCCGTCACTGTAACCTAAACCAATGAAATCGGCTGCAGGGCGGGATTTCCGCTGAAGTGGTTTGGGGAAAAAAAAATCATGCCTTTAGGATCACTTGAAAATTAAAGGCAGGTGTGTTTCCTTAGGGTTGGAGATGAACTGTGCAGGACAGTCGATCGGCAGGAGCAGGATTGGGCACCCCTGGTCTAGAGTCACTCGATTTTTATACTCTTTTTATCAGAGTTCTTACATTTTCATTTTGCATTGATATATATAGAAAGTTTAAACAAATTTGGAAAAAAGTTTTTTTTATAAAAATCCCACCTACAATCCCTTTAAAGCTGTATTTTGTTGTTTTCTTAAAGGGGTCATATAATGGTACATGTCTAAGCGATTGTGGTGTTCTGTTCTTGGGTGTAATAACGAACACAGTCCTTTTAATGTTCCTAAATCCGAACTGCTGAAGACGCAGTGGCTGAGTTTGTTTTCGAAGGGAATATTCCCCACGAGCAACGTCAATGCTCTCATGTTTGCGCGAATCATTTCACACACCAGACTGCTTTATAAACGAGGATCAGTGTAAAGCTGGTTTTGCTAAGAAGCTGCTCATGAATAAAGAATCGATAGCAACTATTCGTGTTCCTGCTGAACCTCCAGAAGAAGTGAGTGTAAAGTTTTATTAAACTTTTCATGACCATTATCTGCATGTAACATCAATCTGTCAATGAACTAACGTATACATCAGTAAACACATAGCGTTCGTATCTCACTACTCTACCCTGCCAGTACACAAAGATAGATCAAAGTGACATTGTTAACCAACCATTCAGAAACGTCCTGTTCGAGCCTTAATTGTCGAACTTCTTCGGGCCGTCATCTTGTTCCGGGTCCGACTCCGGTTCAAACTGATACGGTTGCACAGATGTGTCCTCAGAGACTCCCGCTGCCATTCTCTCTCCAAAATATACCCTCAACTGTCAAGGCAACACTCCACGTGCGCTGTCAAAACGCCCGCAGAACAGAGGGGCGGAGTCAGCGAAGCTCATTATCATTTAAAGGCACATGCACTGAAACGGCGTGCTGAAAACAGAGCTATTTTTGACCAGGTAAAATAAGTGTTTTCTTAAAATACTAATGAGAATTTTTAATTAAAGTATATTATAAACTTTTCATTTAGACCATAAAGAATCATATTAGCTTGTATAAAAATGTATTATATGACCCCTTTAACAATAATGACAGAAAACAGCAGGAATATTAGGCTGCCGTCACTTTAAGACCGAATGCACGGACCAAATATACTGACACACATCTTTCTCAACTGTTCACTTATGACAGAACCGAGAGAACACTTGCCGAGACGGGCGTTTAGACATAATGATTGTGTGTATGTGTGTGTTCAAGGGCAAGAAATCAATTCGGTGTTCGAGCGCTGTTTGGAACATGTCTCTCTCTCTCTCTCTCTCTCTCTCTCTCTCTCTCTCTCTCTCTCTCTCTCTCTCTCTATCTATCTCTCTCTCTCTCTCTGGTTCTTTTTCATCGGTCTCTCTCTCTCTCTATCTATCTCTCTCTCTCTCTCTCTCTGGTTCTTTTTCATCGGTCTCTCTCTCTCTCTCTCTCTCTCTCTCTCTCTCTATCTCTCTCTCTCTCTCTCTGGTTCTTTTTCATCGGTCTCTCTCTCTCTCTCTCTGGTTCTTCTTCATCGTCGGTCTCTCTCTCTCTCTCTCTCTCTCTCTCTCTCTCTCTCTCTCTCTCTCTCTCTCTCTCCTCTCTGTCTCTGTCTCCCTCTCTCTCTCTCTCTCTGTCTCTCTCGTTCACACAGGTTCTTCTTCATCGGTCTGTCTCTCTCTCTCCCTCTGTCTCTCTCGTTCTCACAGGTTCTTCTTCAAGCGGGCGAGCGAGGAGTTTGCGTGCGGGGCGGTGTACGAGGAGGTGCTGTGGGACGAGGCCGCTCTGCCCGTGTTTGAGGGGATGATCACGGCCCGGGTGGAGAGAACCGCTGAGCCTGATCTGAGCACAGACCCGCTGGCCACGTCCCAGGTCCAGCCATCATCTCACGAATAGTTATGAGTTATTATCGGCTGCTTTTGAATAAACAGTCATTCATTGGAGACTCTGTCTGAATGGTTTTTAATCATAGTTTCTTCAGGTATTATGTGTTATTCAGCTGTTTAAACAATAAAGGGAAAGAACCCACAAGCTATTTTAGTCAAAACCTTTTTGTGTGGTATTCTTACTAGTGTGGATATCCTTGTTTTGTGTTATAGTGTCTCTCTGCACTTAAACTATGGAAATCTCTTACAGTTGATATTAAACACGCTCAGACATTTGGTATTGTTTTAAAACAGTGTAGAACATACAGTGACACTTTCCGGTTCATTAGTTAACATTAGTTAATGTATAAACTGACATGAACTAACAGTGAGCAACACATTTATTACAGTATGCCTATGTATTAATCTTTGTTAATGTTAGTTAAAACAATACAGCTGTTCACAGTGCATTAACTGATGTTAACAAGATTTTAATGAAGTATTAGTAAATGTTGAAATTAATATTAACTAAGATTAATAAATGCTGCAGTAGGCTATAGCTCATTCTTACTTTCAAGTTAAGGCCTATTGTACAGTGTAACCGAACATACTTTTGTTAGGTTAGGTTTTGTTTTACTTGGCTTTTCTGTTGTATGTCTCATTTTAAATGTTGTCGTTTTTTAATGTAAGGTTATATTTTATTGTATGATTTGTACATTTTCATTGTATTTGCCCCGTGAAGCGCCCTGTTGTGGTGTTGTAGTACCGGAGGCGGCCGGCGGGTGTCAGTGCACCGGAATCAGCAGGAGCAGTAGTAGAAGAAGAAGAAGAAGAAGTGTTCAGTAGAGTTCGGCTGTGTTGTGGTGTCAGTTTGTTTTCTCCTGACTGACTGACAGCGACGATGGACCCGCTGGACGCGGTTCTGGATGAGGTGGCTCTGGAGGGTTTGGACGGGATCAGCATTCAGACGCTGTGGTTGAGGCTTCGCACCCGCCAGCCCGAGTTCGGGTTGAGTCTGGATCCGCTCAGTCAGCAGTTCATCTGGAGCTGCTTGATCCGAAGCGAGGAGATCCGCTTCTACCTGCTGCCGGAGAGCCGGAGAACCGTCACCCTACACGACCGGTACCCGCCTTTACAACACTCTTACTGCAGTAACACTGTCTTATCTCTGAACTCTGTATAATAGTGAGCCATGTTTTGATTTATTACGCCAGACTCAGAGGTGTCCCTGATCCCTGATTAGACGTATTATTGAGCATTTTAGGCCTGTTTAGAGGCTGTTTCTGCAAGTGTTATAATTTTGTTGAATAATCATAAGCAGTGCAGTAAGCACATCACGACTGCAGTGTGTGTAAGCGTGTGTGTGTGTGTGTGTCGCAGGTTTGTGGAGGTGGACCGGAACACGGGCATCCACGAGATGCGGCAGGCCGAGGCGCAGGACGTGTACCCGGTGTGTGTGCTGGCGGACGACCCGCGCGGCCTACAGGGCTCCTGTGTGTTCTTCAGCGAGCGGCTCGACGTGTGTGAGCAGATCCGCGCGCCGCTGACGCTGGAGGAGGTGCAGGCGCGGTGAGGGACACACACACACTCTCACACACACACACACTGACCCGTCTCTCTGTTTCCTCAGCTGGGGCGAGCGGCTGGTGATGGTGGGACACACACACACACACACACACACTCTGACCCGTCTCTCTGTTTCCTCAGCTGGGGCGAGCGGCTGGTGATGGTGGGACACACACACACACTCTGACCCGTCTCTCTGTTTCCTCAGCTGGGGCGAGCGGCTGGTGATGGTGGGACTAGAGCTTAGATTCTCTGCCCGAGCCCGAGCCCGACCCGACCCGCGGGCCGGGCCGATATTTCACGCCACTATGCTCGGGTCGGGTCGGGTCGGGCCCTTGATCAAGCACGTCACGTGTCACGCGCAGCGTCTCCTCCACTCGCGCGCTGTGCTGTATTGTGTTGTGTACTGTAGGCCTAGCTTAAGTGCAATATGGATTTTGTTTAAAAAAGATTCTATGTTCTAAAACATTGTTAAATTATATTAAAGTAGCCTACTCCTAGCTAGGCCCTCCAAAGTTAATTATTTTCATTTTCTGTGTTCGTTTTTTTACGTTACTTCATTCGGATCCATTTGCGATCCATTCCATTCTGAATAAATAAACAACGCAGTTTACATGCTTTGTCCTTGTTACTTTATTCATAAAGATAATAATTAATAAATGCACGCAATAAAGTCAATAGGCCTACATGCCTTTCAATTTATGTGTGCAAAATTCAGAATTAAATGAATGTGCAGCAATTTGTACAAATAGAGAGTCTGTAGTATGTGTTGTAGCCATTAAATAAACGCATTTATTTTCATATTTATTCAAATATTATAATGTTATTTTTTGCCATCTATGTTGATTATGAACGTGTACATAGATAGGAGGGTGCGCAATATCGGGAGACATTGAGTGGTTCAGGCATGACCACTTCATTATGTTCTGTTTTGTAGAAAGCCTTTCTTTAAAGTGAATTTCGTTTTGTATAAATTGTATCTTAATTTTAATACATTTTTCATTAACCAATTACCTGGAATAATAAGAAGCAAATATAGCAAACTATAATCATGACATGGAAGCGCCGGCGAGCCGCGGTTACCATAGCACGTGAACTGAAGCCATCTCATCATAAATTAAATCAATTCTCGGCACGCTTGTCACCGAATTTACAAATGCACATCTTGCTTGTTGCACGCGCACACATATGTCGAAATAACATTATAAATAATAATGAATCTTTAAGAATATTTGATTGAATCCTGAATGTTGTGCTTGTTCAATTTAATAAAATTAAAACTTTCATTGTGATAATTGAAATAATTTAATATTAAATATTAAGTGGGCAATTTTTGCACATTTATTAATAGTATTTATAATATATATATATATAACATTGCGCAGCTCCCCCCTGTCAATGGTCTAGCACCCAATCAGCACCTGCATGATCTGGCGTCGCCCCTGGTTATAACGGCCCAAAATGTTCGGGTTTAAATCGGGCTCGGGCTGATAATTACAGTTAATGTCTCGGGCCGGGCCGGGCTCGGACACAACGTGCACGGGCTTGGGTCGGGTCGGGCTTGATTTTTTGGGCCCGATCTAAGCTCTAGGTGGGACACACACACACACACACACACACACTCTGACCCGTCTCTCTGCTTCCTCAGCTGGGGCGAGCGGCTGGTGATGGTGGCGTCTGCTGAGCTCCGCTACCGTGCGCTGATCGGGCCCGAGGGAAACCCGGAGCTCAAGCTGCCGGATCTGTGCTACTGTATCCTGGAGAGACTGGGCCGAGCGCGCTGGCAGGGGGAGCTGCAGAGAGACCTGCACACTCGCATCTTCAGGTGCACACACACACACACACACACACACACACACACACACACACACACTGGCAGGGGGAGCTGCAGAGAGACCTGCACACTCGCATCTTCAGGTGCGCACACACACACACACACACACACACACACACACACTGGCAGGGGGAGCTGCAGAGAGACCTGCACACTCGCATCTTCAGGTGCGCGCACACACACACACACACACACACACACACACTGGCAGGGGGAGCTGCAGAGAGACCTGCACACTCGCATCTTCAGGTGCACACACACACACACACACACACACACACACACTGGCAGGGGGAGCTGCAGAGAGATCTGCACACTCGCATCTTCAGGTGCACACACACACACACACACACACTGTTCATCAGATCTACTGCACTAGTGTTCTGAACACAGCTGATGTGATGATGACGATGTGATGATGTGATGATGTGCTGTGATTGGTCAGGATGGACGCAGGTAAGATGCACTATCTGAGGAGGACTCTGGACAGGAACGGGCTGATCACACTTCAGTCACACGTCGCTCGCCTGCCGTCAGGAGCTCAACAACACTCCCTGCTGCTGCTGCTCAGACGCTTCCACGTGGACCGGTACACACACACACACACACACACACACACACACACACACACTCCCTGCTGCTGCTGCTCAGACGCTTCCACGTGGACCGGTACACACACACACACACACACACACACTCTCTGCTGCTGCTGCTCAGACGCTTCCACGTGGACCGGTACACACACACACACTCACTCACTCACACACTTTCACACTCTCTTTTTCTTACATACACACAAATGTAATGACTAATGTAATATATAAATCCGTGGGTGCGTGTGTGTGTGTGTGTGTGTCAGGAGGAGCAAGTATGATATCCTGATGGAGTCGACGTCCAACATCCTCTCTGATCTCCCGGATAGGACCGGTGTGATGATGAAGATCCGAGAGCAGCTGGTGAGGAACAGGTCTGATCACCTCACGGGAGTGTGTGTGTGCTTCTGTCGTAACGCGTGTGTGTTGTGTTGTGCAGCGTGTGTGCGAGCGCACCTTCAAGCGTGTGTATCAGTACATGACCGCCGCTAAGATGGTGACGCTGGTGAAGATCCCTCTGAAGGAGCTCGACCCCACCGGAGGCCCCTTCAAAACCCTGCGAGGTCAGAGGTCACGCCGGCCGTCACATGACGCCACGTGACCCGGGCGCCGCTGACGGCTCTCTCTGTGCTGTGATTGGCTGTTAGGCACTGACGTGTTCGTGCGCTGTCTGAAGCTGCTGAAGCCGTACGGGCAGAAGGAGGCGGAGGAGGAGGAGGACGACGAGAACAACGACGAAGAGGGAGAAGCTTCCGCCAAGAGGAACGTGCTCGCGGAGCCTCGCTTCATCGAGCGCGACGTGCTCACTCAAGCCTACGACATCGGTCAGACACGTCACATGACTCTAGTCACATGACTCTAGTCACATGACTCTAGTCACATGACTCTAGTCACATGACTCTAGTCACATGACTCTAGTCACATGACTCTAGTCACATGACTCTAGTCACATGACTCTAGTCACATGACTCTAGTCACATGACTAACTGTAACTATGATCATATCTGTGATAGCTATAACGGTAATGATATCAATATGTGGAGCGATTATTAAAACCAATAATAGACAGCGCAGCGAAGAATACATTATATTCTGTTATTTTTAATATGATACCCAAAACATTTTTGGTTCATCCTTCAAAGATTGTCCCCATTTATAAAATTAAAGTTTCGAGATGTATGAAACTCACACTTATTTGTAAGTAAAGATTAATGAGCATTGTAACCAGTAGGTGGCAGCAGAGGACGCTTATTGGCTATTTTTACTCCCTAATTTCAACATTTTCACTCATTTTGCTTTTAAATTAATATTACGACATTATTAATGATAATAATTAAAGTTGCTTTTATCTACACTGGAGCCCTGTGAACTTAAAATAAAATTAATTATTTTAATTTCTGTATGTTAAGTCTATTGATTATCAAAGCATTTGTCAGTAATGGTTATTGTGGGGCAAAATGTGTGCCCCTAAATGTTCTGCCTGT
Source organism: Tiaroga cobitis (assembly GCA_030578255.1). Classification (NCBI taxonomy): domain Eukaryota; kingdom Metazoa; phylum Chordata; class Actinopteri; order Cypriniformes; family Leuciscidae; genus Tiaroga; species Tiaroga cobitis. Next base: position 57,175,485 of record CM060591.1, read on the forward strand.
GCTCCAACAATGATCAGTCAGGGGCCACAATTAGTTAAAAACGGTTAATCTGTGCACCTGAAGCTCTGGCTCTCATGACTGTGATCTCTGTGCTGTGATTGGCTGCCGCAGTGGTGTCGACCGGGACCAGGGGAATCTCTCAGTCGGTCCTGAGAGCCAGACTCAACGTCGGGAAACTAGAGGGACGAATGATCTGTCGACTACTGGAGCGAATCAACATGATCAAGGTAATAACATCAGGGTGACCTTTGACCCCGGCACAAGTATGACAGGGTCAGGGGTCGCCGTCTCACGTGTGCGTCTCTCAGGGCTTCATGGAGGACGAGGGGCGGCAGAGAACCACCAAGTACATCAGCAAACTCTTCGTGGAGCAGAGCAAACTCAGCCTGCAGTTCACGAAGGAGCGGCAGCGTAGCCAACACCTGCGCGTCACACACCTGACCGAGCCGGAGCCCGAACCCGAGCCCGAACCCGAGCCCGAGCCGGAGCCGGATCCGCCCGCAGGCGTCCCTGAGGAGGACGAGGAGGGAGTGAAGGACACGCGGCAGAAGCTCAAACAGGCCAAACTCAGCTTCAGCAAGAAGGCCACGCCCCTCAAAAGTGAGTGGCCAATCACGACACACGTGAGGTCTGCACTGAAGCCCGAACCCGGCCCGCACCCCAAATCAAAGCCCGAACCGAACCCGGGGTCCGTTTCTCACAGTAAACACCTTTTTTTTACATGCTGTATTGTATGATTGCTTGCAACAATAATTAAACAAATACATGTTCAAACACCGTTTCACCAAGGCACACAAGAAGAAGAAATGGAGGAAAAGCACGGACTTGCCAGTTACGAACTTTGCTGTGGTTGAACAGGCGAAAACAGTCACAATTTCCCCTGGAACGCAAACAATAAACTTCAAAACAAAGTTAGCGCAGTTGCACAGCTATTAACACGAATAAATCCTCAGTGCGAGTTCTGCATCGACAGCGGATGGTGTCAGTACCATACGAGCACGCGCGAGAGGAAGTAGTGCGCAGTGTCAGCCGTCCTCCTCTGATTGCTGTTGAGGCTGACACGGCGCACACACATGCGCTAAACAGTTTTGTAAAATGATATATGATCAAATAAAAATGATTCATATATCATTTTACAAAGCTGTTTTGGGCATGTGCCGCGCGCAGTCTGTCAGCCTCAACAGCAATCAGAGGAGGACGGCTGACACTGCGCACTACTTCCTCTCGCGCGTGCTCATATTAGCGGTCACAACACCGCTAGCACACGGCATATAAAGCTATATAGTTTTCTTACTTCCGAACCCGAGGCTGTTTATTAAACGGTAACCCGAACCCGTGAGTTCTCCGTCGGGCTCGGGTTCGGGCCTCTGGCACATACTGATATGAGTTTGGTTGTCACGCGTGTTTGTGTGCAGAGAAGCCGTCTGCGCGAGGGGGCGGGGCTAAAGCCTCTCAGAAGACTGCAGTTGGACAGAACACAGAGGAAGCTGGCCATGCCCCCAGCACAAGCGCCAGCCAATCACAGCACGCAGAGGAGCCGCTGCCGGTGATCGTGGAGGTGTTGACGGAGGTCAGTGTGGGTTCAGGATAACAACGATGTTAACTATAACGATAACGAGGAGGATGATAATATTGTTATGTTAAATATAATGATAGTTACGATAATGATAACTAACGATTAGGGCTGTAACGATACACCATTTTTTCCAAACAAAATTATTACATTTATCTTGCCTAAATGTTTACGCTCATTGCATTTTTACAATGAGGTAATATTGTTGTTAAGAATTTACACATCACAAGGAAGCTTGATTTAAATTGTTTAATTAAATTGAAAAAAGTAGCACAAATAAATACAATAGAATAAAGATACCATTAAAGACAATTAAAGAGAAAAGTTTTTGAATAGGTCTAACACTAGTATTCACATACAGAAACTGAATAAAGTAATCAAATGGAAAATAACACTGGGTAGTATTTTAGTCCGGAATAAATTAAATACATAGGCTATTAATCCTGATTCCTTTAACTTAAAGCCGTCTTTTGTTGTTTTGACAACAAAATTAATGACAGACACATATGGCTTCCGTCACTTTAAGAGCTAGTGCACGGATCCTGTGTTCATTATACTGGCATGCGTTTTATGCCTATTAAAGACAAAACCGACTATGTTTAGAGTATAGCCTACTCACAAAGACCGAAATTGACAATTTTGCGTGTTAAAGCAATATAATCCGCGAAAAATAGTTACTGGCCAGCTATTTTTGAGGCGGATTTTCTATGAATGTGCGCATAGAAAATAATCTCTCAGAGAGCGCGCGAGCACTGATTAGTGTAAAATTGCTTGAATGTTTAAACTGGTAAGACTTAAAAAGACTTTTACAGTCTATGGTCCCGACTCCAAAACGCGAGTGTGTATTATCGCCGCATGCAGCGCCTGCCTTGCACAACACATTATGAGAGAAGAGATAGAAGACGCGCGCGGCACCGCTGAACACTCACGCTGTTTGTGAAATTGCGTCTGGAAGATAGTTGTTAAAAGAATGATTTGATTTTATCATCTGTGTGGATTACGATTGCGGGTATTTCCCGCATTATAAATGGGAGACCTGCGGGAATGATTAGAATTATGCGCAATACCCGCAATCCCGCGCCGAAATTCGAGCCCTGGTTCTGGACAGGAAGGATAACTCTGTTGGAAGGGGTGTGATCGCGATTCTGCCTTCTCACATCGCGATACAGGATCGTGGACCTGAGTATCGCGATTTCGATTTTATATCGCGTATCGTTACAGCCCTACTAACGATAACTATACCGATAGTTACGATAATGATAACTGTAACGATAACTATAACGATAGTTACGATAATGATAACTGTAACGATAACTATAACGATAGTTACGATAACGATAACTGTAACGATAACTATAACGATAGTTACGATAACGATAACTGTAACGATAACTATAACGATAGTTACGATAACGATAACTGTAACGATAACTATAACGATTATTACGATAACAATAACTGTAACGATAACAACAACGAGGAGTATGATAATGATAACAGTAACTTTAATGATAACTTTAGCGATAATTATAACGACAGTTATGTTAATGACAATAACTGTAACGATAACTATTAGGGTAGTAAGTGTTAATGATTCTCGTGTGATGATGGTGTTTCTCCGCAGAAGACGAAGAAGGTGGAGATTCACGAGACGTATCGCCTGCTGAAACGCAAGAACATGATCATCGAGGCCGTCCGCTGCAGCAAGATCATCGAGGGCTTCTACTCGTAAGCCTCTCTCTCGTGATGAGCGCTCAGCGCTGTGGCGCGTCAGATGAACACGTGTGTGTCTGTGTGTGTGTGTGTGTGTGTGTCAGCCTGCAGAAGCTGCTGACGGAGGAGGAGAGGAAGGATGGCGTGAGCACTAAAGTGTGTAAGAAGAGTGTGGTGAGGCTGATCCGCTCGCTGTCTCGAGAGGGCTTACTCAAACTCTTCAGGACCATCGTCATACAGGACGGAGTGCAGAAGAAGGTGCGCAACACACACACACACACACACACACACACACGCACACACATACACACACACACCTCAGCTAACACACTCGTGTGTCTCAGGTTGAGTTCGTGGTTCATCCCTCTGTTACGCCTGACGATCCGCTGCTCAAGAGTGCGATAGAGCAGATCCGCATGCGCATGTCCAGCTCGGCCTCTGCTGCTCGGTGAGTACACACACACACACACACACACACACACCTGACCTCTGCAGCTTGATGAGAGAAACACACACACACTCTCTCTCTCTCTCTCTCTATTCTAATAAAACAAGAAGAGATTTCTTTCAAAAACATCAACAAACGTCCTCTAACTTTTGATCGCGTGTGTATTTTGATTGTCTTTCTCAGCGTTGAGTCTCACTCTCAGGCAGAGAAAGTGAAGTCCAGCGCACAGGAGAAGGAGAACAAAGCGTCACACACACGCCCGTCTCACAGCAGCGGCTCGAGGAAGGTGTCCGAGAAGATGGGCGTCACAACACTCAAATCCTTCAGACCCGTGCTCGGTACACACACACACACACACACACACACACACACACACACACACAACACTCAAATCCTTCAGACCCATGCTCGGTACACACACACACACACACACACACACACACAACACTCAAATCCTTCAGACCCGTGCTCGGTACACACACACACACACACATACACACACACACAAACACACACACACACATCTGAGTGCCTCATATTGTGTGTCTCAGTTCCAGGGCTCGGGCGCTCGATGGGGTTCCAGCCCAAGATGCCTCGTCTGCGTATCGTCCACTCCTTCCTGTGGTTCCTGATCTACGGCCATCCAATCAGAAGATCCAATCCTGCCGACCCGCTTCCCGACCCGGAGACCGACCTGGAGACTGAGGGGTTCAGAGGTCAGTTTGTGCGTGTGCGTGTGTGTGTGTGTGTGTGTGTGTGATCCAATCCTGCCAACACACAGCCCGACCTGGAGACTGACACTCTCAAACACACCTGTGTGTGTGTAGTGTTCGTGAAGGAGAACACCTGGAAGAGGTTCATCCCCCCCATCCCGCTGCATAAAGACTTCGGGTTCGGATGGGCCCTCATCAGTGATGTTCTGGTGTCGCTGCCACTCAGCGTGTTCATGCAGGTCGTGCAGGTCAACTATCAGGTACACACACACACACACACCTGTGAGTTAGAGAGCACTTGCGTCACATCATCTGTTAAAGGGGCATTATGCAGGAATCCCGTTTTTGTCAAACAGTGACCCCTAGAGTTGCTGTGGAGTACTTGAATTTAACGTTACTGTCGTAAATACCAATCACTCAGAGCGTGACATGGCCTATTACATAGTATACAATAGTACATTGTGTTTAATTTGTCGTTTAATGAGATATAATATATGTTGCTAGTGGTGAGAATTTTCACGTGATTAAATACATAGATCCGACAATTATCCCATGAACTTTAATGGTCCAGAGGCAGAACTTTTGCCAAGTGTGTCAGAGGTTCTGGGTTCTAATCGGTACTAGTAGTATAGTTTATTTTCCTCATCAAAACCGATTGTTTATTAGTGGTTGAATTTCAAGCAGGAACATGTTTTTTGTGCATTAGGTTTTGTGATTTCACCATCGCCTCCGTGTGCAGTCTATGGTGAAGACAGTGCGCGCGTCACCACAGAACACTGTAACTTATCTGCACCACTGATCGCAGAGGCAACGAGCACTTTGGTCACTTGATTTAAAAAATAACACATTTCAGATCGCCTCTTATTTAACAAACGAAATGAATGCTCTACTAGAGTTACCTGGAGATGTTTTATTTGTTTGTAATGGTACATCCGTGCCGCGAGAGGTTTCAATGGGGACATAACACACCCGCAAATTATGCCTATGCTCGTGTCCGACTCCTCGCTCGGTCAGTCTGCCGTTTCCTCTTTCTCTGTTCCTCCGACAATGCTTTCCTAGCTTTCTGCATCTTATATGCCGGCTCAGCCATGACGATAGTGTGACAAACTCCATCCCTCTATACCTTGTTCCTGTGTGTATGTGTGCAGTTGCCGTAAAGGAATATGTTACATCGCGAGAGCTGATATCACGCGATACTTCCTGACACTGAGCACGGCGGCCCGCCGCACCGAAGTTGCAAGTGAGATTTTTGCGCTCACAGGCACCAGGGGGGGTCGAGACGCCCACCATTCAACCCGAAAGAAGTTATATAACCATTTCAATAACTCTGAAGCTGTTCAGTTAAGCTAAAAAAGCTGCATAGTGTCCCTTTAAGCCCCGTTCACACTACAAGCGACAAAGCGGCACGATACCATTCATTTCAATGGGGAGCGGGCGGTTTCTGGCGGCTGTGTCCGGTGGGGGCCGATGGGGGCTGGGGGGGGTCCGGTGGGTTTCGGTGGGGGCCGATGGGGGCTGGGGGGGGCCGGTGGGTTTCGGTGGGGGCCGGTGGGGGCCGGTGGGGGCCGGTGGGGTCCGGTGGGGTCCGGTGGGGTCCGGTGGGGTCCGGTGGGGGCCGGTGGGGGTGGGGTCCGGTGGGGGCCGGGGGGGGCCGGGGGTGGGGGTGTGTCTGAGCGATTTTCGGGAGCAACAACCAATAGGAGTGAAGTCAGTGGGGCGCGTCACTCTTCAGTGCTGAGTCTGACCGAGGCAAGTTGAACGAGAAGCTCATTTTAGCAGTCAGAAACTGTCCTATAGTTTATGCTATATCTCGGTGTATGATATATCTCAGTGGTGTTCACTGTACTGACTCCTTGCCTGAAGGGTTTCGGGAACACAGATAGACCGTTATTTGTACCTCATTAATTGTATCCTCATTATAATAATTCATGCGCAGAATAAAGGGGCGGGGCCTGTTTGAGTTAGTTAGTAGTGTTAAACTGGCGGTTATGGAAAGGGGCGGGGCTTTCCCAAACACACTCAAAGCGCTCGACCAATCACAACACACTGCTCCAGCCGACCAATCAGAGCACAGTGTGCTTTTCAGGAGGAGGGGCTTCATAGAGACAGGAAGTAAACAGAGCGTTACTGACAGACTGGGAAGAGAGGAGCCGCAACAATGGAGAATATGAGGAGAATAATCAACATTCAAGCAGGAAAACCTGTTCTAGTAGAGCCTGAAACTACAAGACTATCTGAAGAAAAGCTTTAGGGCTTCCTGTCGTTTTCCATCACAATAAAAGGGTTTTTACTTTACTGTACAATAGTGATATATTTATTTATTGATTTGTTTGAACTTGAATGATGATAAAATAAAAGTAATATTTTGAATCCTAATGTACTGAATCAGTAATGTTGTGTTGTGTTCAGGTTGCAGGTTTGGAGGAGTACCTGAATGATCCAGTGAAGAAACATTATCTGATCAGATTCCTCCCTGCGGATATAAAGAGACAACTGCTGCACAAGAGGCAAACACACACACGCGCACACACACAGAGACACATGCACGCATGCACACACACACACACACACACACACGCATGCACACACACACACACGCATACACACACACACACACGCGCACACACACAGAGACACATGCACGCATGCACACACACACACACACACACACACACGCATGCACACACACACACACACGCATGCACACACACACACACACGCATGCACACGCACACACATAGACACTCGCACACTCACTCTCTCTCTCTCTCTCTCTCTCTCTCTCTCTCTCTCGCACACACACACACACACACACACACACACACACACACACACAGTCAGATGCTGATTGTCTTTAAGTGTTGTGATGATGATGATGATGTCCCTCACACAGGAAGTACATCTTCAGTTTCCACGAGAGTCTCCAGAGGTTGTGTTTCATGGGTTTGCTGCAGTTCGGGCCCACAGAGAAGTTCATGGATAAGGATCAGGTGAGCAGGAGGGCACAGTCACATGATCACTTCAGGTAATGTTTATTGTGTGTGTTATATCAAGAATACATTCATGTTTGTATTAGGTGTTTGTGTTCCTGAAGACGAAGGCTAAAATCGTGGACACGACGGTGTGCGACCCGCACTATAACATGGCCATCGAGACGATGCGTGCGTTTGAGCGGAGACACTACGTGTTCAGCAGCGCTCAGGACGTGGAGAACTACTGGTTCGACCTGCTGTGTGTGTGTCTCAACACACCTCTAGGTACAGACACACAACCTGCGGTATCACTCATGGGTGTGAAGTCAGAGTTCCGATGTTTGGTTCATTCAGCTGCTATGAAAGCTGGGAATAGCCTAAATACAACACTACCGCGACACTACCGCGACACTACCGCGACATTACTGCAACACTACTGAGCCAAACCCTCAAGCTAAACACAACACTACCGCAACACTACTGCGACATTACTGCAACACTACCGCAACACTACCGCAACACTACTGCGACATTACTGCAACCCTCAGCCGCGACATTACCGCGACATTACCGCGACACTACCGCGACACTACCGCGACATTACCGCGACACTACCGCGACATTACCGCGACACTACTGCGACATTACTGAGCCAAACCCTCAAGCTAAACGCAACACTACCGCAACACTACCGCGACATTACTGCAACATTACTGAGCCAAACCCTCAAGCTAAACACAACACTACCGCAACATTACTGAGCCAAACCCTCAAGCTAAACACAACACTACAGCAACACTACAGCAACATTACTGCAACACTACCACAACATTACTGCGACAAACCCTCAGCCTGAATAGAACAACCGTACTGTAACCACAAATGTGTGTTTCAGGAGTAATCCGGCCGCGCCCTGGTGATAACGCTGAGGGGGCGGAGTCTGACGTCGCCATGACAATGGAGCGCAACACCAGGCTGCTGTACACTCTACAGTGAGTCAGCCGTTCTGATGGCCTCGGGCTGGATAATCTGTCACCTGATTGGCTGATGTCACATTTGCTTGTATTTCCGGTTGCTAGGGGCAGTTGTGACGTGGTGGATGATGGGGTTACCCCCGGCGACGGGCAGGGCGCTGGCGGACTGGACTCCTGCTTTTTCAGCCACCTAAAACGCAACTGGACGTGGACCAGTCACCTGATCAACCAAAACAAACAGGTATACACACACACACAAATGTGTGATGTCAGCACTGTTGCGCTGTGTTAATGTGTTTGTGATGTTGTCAGAGCACTGAAGATTCAGGAACACATCACACCATCAGACTGAGGAACCTGCTGTCCAAGCACCCTCCGCCCAAACCGGCTACGCTCACTGGTAACGCACACACACACACACACACGTTCAGAACTGTTGCCGTGCTGTAAATAGGGGCTTTTGCACTGGAGGAACCTCTTCATAGTTCCTAGAACTATTGGTGGAAGTTCCCGGTTTTGGCGTGTTCGCACCGCAGGAACTAGTAGTGATTTTAGTTCTAGGAACTCCTTTTGGGGGAACTAATTTACTCCTCCTTCAGAGTCGGTCTAACCCAGCGCTATAGGAACTATCAGTGACTAGTGTTCGTTGATTGGCGCGAAACACCAGGACCCGTCATTTAAAAAAAAAAGCTGTGTACACAGAGATTATAGCCTATATATTTACTCCACAAACTAACTCTACGAACATGTAAAACAGTGATAGATGAGCCTCTTAATCTTTACACTGAGGAGAAAACCCAACACAGCTTTGAAGGGAACAAGAGAAGCATGATTATGTATTTCTGCTCAGCAACACTGGACATCAACCACACAGCAAACACTAATACCTTTTCATTACTGTCTAGTTCTATATAATAACGTATTAGACAGGACTGTTAGACAGATCGTAAACTAATGAGCGGTGAATGAGAATGCGAGCACAGGCGTTCTCACCGCCGTCAAAATAAGTCACAGTAACAAGCGTTTCTTCTTCACTTTAGAGTTCCTACTAGCGGTGCGAACGCAACCAGGAAAACATTCCTATGTGAACCATTAGTTCTCGGGGAACCACCCTGGAGGCTCGTTCCTAAAACTGAGTTCCTATAACTCTCCGGTGCGAAAGCCCCATTGGCCAATCAAAGCATTAAGCCGTCTAAGCTGTGCTGTGTTCGAAATCGCCCCCTATACCCTCATTCACTAATAGGTTCACATTAGTCCACTAATTTAATCCACTAATTCCACTGAAGAAGTGAATGAAAACGAGTGAGTTAATTCGGATAATGAGTGCATCGGAAGCCCTGCTGCTTGTCCATAGTTTGTGCTGCTTAATAATGTCGACTACGGTTTCGGACACCACTACAAATGGCTGTCCCTTCAAATAGTGCCCTATTTAAGGGTATGGGGGAGATTTCTGACGCAGCCCTGGTGTTATATCTGATTATGAGTCTCTGTGTGGTGGTCAGGGGTGAAGGTGGCGCCCCCTGCTGTCCTGGAGGAGGAGGTGCGTCTGAGCTCGCAGCCGGCCAGCAGAAACCAGGAGGTGTGTGGAGGACGAAACCTCAAACGCAAGAGACCCAAGACAGACAGCAGCAAACCGGCACGCAAGAAGAAGAAAGGTACTGGCGCTGACAGAACGCTGATGTATTAAACGGTGGTGATGTCATGTAGCTCATCGGGACGTGTGTGTGTGTGTCAGTGCGAGTGAGGAGGCAGAGTCAGGCCCAGGACGAGACGGACCAGCGTGCTCTTCTACAGATGACCAGGCAGAGAGTGGCGTGGACACACATGGAGGACAGTCTCCTGATGCTGTGCCGCGTCGCCAGCCACTTCCTCAACCGCAAGGTACCCGCACACACACACATACACTAGTGTTCGTTAACACGAAAACTATGATGGAAAATGTTTGTTGATTACCTGTTTTCTGTGACGACATTATTAAACACTATCTCAATATGAAAGTTGTGCTGAAGTGTTGGGTTGATCGAGACCATGAGCAGTTCTGTCTTCACAAGGTTTAGTTGAATGTGATGGTCCTTCATCCAGAAAGAAATGTCTACAGGCAGGTCAAGCTGCTCCCGTCAGATCCTCTGGCTGGAATGAGAGGTAGAGTTGTGTCGTCAGCGTAACAGTGATGGGCAAAGCCTTGTTTCTGAATGACAGATCCTAGTGATGGCATGTAGATGGAGAATAGAAGCGGTCCCAGCACTGAGCCCTGAGGCACTCCAGTAGCTAGATGATAACAGTGATGGGATAAACCATGTTTCTGAATGGATTTATTTATATGGTGTGTGTGTGTGTAGCTGAAGAGGCCGTTCGTGCCCTGGACAGTGGTCCGTGACGTGCTGCATGCTGAGTTTGAGTTATCGCTGGATAAAACCTCTCTGTCTGTCAGCCGACGCTCACGCTACATCATGAAGAACCCGCAGACCTGCCTGAACTACAGGTGTGTGTACAAATACACTCACACTGCTCTTTATAATGACTGCAGACTGACACACACTGCGTCTGACTTTAGAGTAATGAAACTCAGTGTAAATCTGATGGCTGTTTTGTAGGATTTGTCTAGCTGAGATGTATCAGGATAAAGAGCTGATGGCCAAATTCCTGAACCGAACTGATGACTACAACGATGTGAAGGTGAGACGTGATTCTTCAATGATTCTGAATCAATTCAGTTCTTTACGATTTTTAATGTCGTTTTAATCTGACCCGTATTAATCTGAAATCGTTTTTAGATTTTTTTGGAAAAATGTGTCTCAGAAATCTTTAGTTTCTACACTGTAAAACTGCAATTGTGGTCAGAAAAATAATCTTGTTTTCCCTTTGAAAGAGTATTTTTCTGACTCTTTTGACAGATATTTGTTCTTGTTTTGAGCACAAACTCAGTTCATTTTGATACATTTGTCAGAAAACAAGACTTTAATATCTTCAGGCATTTCGCTTCTCCAGTAAAAAAATTTAAATTGGATTGTGACTCCATGAGTTGGATCTAATGGTGTGTGTGTGTGTGTGTGTGTGTGTTACAGGTGTGTGCTGAGGAGTATAAGGAGTTTGTACGCTCTCTGAGGTTAAAGTTCAGCTCCAGCTACGGCTCCAGTGATGTCATCATACCTGACACGCGAGACGAGCTCTTTCACAGGTACACACACACCCATGTTATTTTAGTATTACAGTTTTTATTCATATTCCAAATTAGCTTTTATTTTTATTATTATTTTGATTTTATATTATTTTTATATTTGAGAATTTTAATTGAGTAATGTTAGTGCTTTTATCATTTTTAGGCGTTTTAATGTATGCTTCTATATAAGTTTATTTTTGTTTCAGTTTTAGTAGTTTTATTGCATAAATCAGTTAGTTGCCAATGCAACATTTCTGATTTTCATGTTTTTTGAAATATATATTAAAAAAAAAAAAATATATATAAATATATACATTTTTTTTTTTCATTTACTTTTATAAAGTTTATTTTGATTTATTTTTAGTTAACAATAAGAACACTGACTCTTATTCTCTGCAGATGAGCCTTTCAGTCTTACGTGTGTGTTTCCTCAGGTTTAAGGTGTACACAATTGACGAATCACTTGAGCGCACTATAGACATCTTGAAGAGGTGTGTGTGTAATAATGTCACACTATTTATTTTACAAACTGACACAATTTTATATGTTTAAATCCTGTTTATTATTTATTTATGATATATAATATATATATATATATATATTATATATATATATATATATATATATATATATATTAAAATAAAGTTTTGCTTATCAAGTGCTTTGAGCTCTGCAAGACACTATTAATCAAACACTATTCTTATTACCATTATTAATATTAATAAAAAATGCAAAGTAATGCAAGAAAGTTCCAGGAGAGTGAAAACACATCAGTTTCTGTTAAACATTGTCTGATCAGTGGAGTTTGTGTTTGGATGTTGGACTGTAATGACTGTGTGTTTCAGGAAGGAGGACATTGATGTTCTGGTGCTGTTTAATTTAATTCAGAGCACGCTAGTGCTCACCAACGCTCAGATGAAGAACTACCGACCCTTCCAGGTACAAACACACACACACACACACACAGGTGTTTACACTGTGTTCATGTATGAGTGACGTGTCAGTGATCGTGTGTGTGTGTGTTCTAGACGTTCTGTCTGTACACGCGCTACAGCGAGGAGGTTTTGTCCCAGGCCTTCCAGACGTGTCGTAACCGGGCTCTAGTGAACCGGCGGCGGCCCATCACCAAAGCCCACCTGAAGAAGTGCCACTCGCTGCCCTTCCTGCCCATGTCCTACCAGCTGTCCCAGCACTACTACAGGTCACACACACACACACACACACCTGCCCATGTCCTACCAGCTGTCCCAGCACTACTACAGGTCACACACACACACACACACACACCTGCCCATGTCCTACCAGCTGTCCCAGCACTACTACAGGTCACACACACACACACACACACACACCTGCCCATGTCCTACCAGCTGTCCCAGCACTACTACAGGTCACACACACACACACACACACACACCTGCCCATGTCCTACCAGCTGTCCCAGCACTACTACAGGTCACACACACACACACACACACCTGCCCATGTCCTACCAGCTGTCCCAGCACTACTACAGGTCACACACACACACACACACACACCTGCCCATGTCCTACCAGCTGTCCCAGCACTACTACAGGTCACACACACACACCTGCCCATGTCCTACCAGCTGTCCCAGCACTACTACAGGTCACACACACACACACACACACCTGCCCATGTCCTACCAGCTGTCCCAGCACTACTACAGGTCACACACACACACACACACACCTGCCCATGTCCTACCAGCTGTCCCAGCACTACTACAGGTCACACACACACACACACACACACCTGCCCATGTCCTACCAGCTGTCCCAGCACTACTACAGGTCACACACACACACACACACACACACACCTGCCCATGTCCTACCAGCTGTCCCAGCACTACTACAGGTCACACACACACACACACACACCTGCCCATGTCCTACCAGCTGTCCCAGCACTACTACAGGTCACACACACACACCTGCCCATGTCCTACCAGCTGTCCCAGCACTACTACAGGTCACACACACACACACACACACACACACACACACACACACACACACCTGCCCATGTCCTACCAGCTGTCCCAGCACTACTACAGGTCACACACACACACACACACACACCTGCCCATGTCCTACCAGCTGTCCCAGCACTACTACAGGTCACACACACACACACACACACCTGCCCATGTCCTACCAGCTGTCCCAGCACTACTACAGGTCACACACACACACACACACCTGCCCATGTCCTACCAGCTGTCCCAGCACTACTACAGGTCACACACACACACACACACACACCTGCCCATGTCCTACCAGCTGTCCCAGCACTACTACAGGTCACACACACACACACACACACACACACACACACACACACACACACACACACACACACACACACACCTGCCCATGTCCTACCAGCTGTCCCAGCACTACTACAGGTCTCACACACACACACACACACACACACACCTGCCCATGTCCTACCAGCTGTCCCAGCACTACTACAGGTCACACACACACACACACACCTGCCCATGTCCTACCAGCTGTCCCAGCACTACTACAGGTCTCACACACACACACACCTGCCCATGTCCTACCAGCTGTCCCAGCACTACTACAGGTCACACACACACACACACACACCTGCTCATGTCCTACCAGCTGTCCCACACTACTACAGATCACACACACACACACACACACACACACACACAAGTCAAGTCAAGTCAAGTCATCTTCATTTATATAGCGCTTTTAACAATGGATTGTTTCAAAGCAGCTTTACAGAGATAAACATATAATTTAAGGTAACAGATTGTTTTGGCATTATAGCGGTTCTTGAATAATGTTATTTCCAGCTAAAGTTAACTTTGATTGATTCACCTCCGTCGAAATGATCAGACTTTAAACGCGAACCTGTGATTAACGCTGACGGCGTTCACATGCTCATTCAGAATGGATTCTATAGTTATGTGCTTTTTAAAATATGTGCGCAGGTTTATAATTCATACAACCCAGCCTAAACAAACTACTTTTCTTGCCTATAAATTTTGATACAGAATTTTGTTTTATTTTATCACTTCGGGGTACGCGAGCCGGAATTCACAACGCTTTATCTGTAGAGTGGGAAAGGGATCCTCCATAGGGAGAGGATAGTGGACACTTCAGCACTGCATTGTCATCGGGTCCAGGCGGATCTCCTTCGTCAGATCTGGACACGGCCTGGATCCGGCAGGCTGCGGGAAAACCTCGGGATAAACAAAGACACTAATATTAGCGTAGATGCCATTCTTCTTATGATGTAGCGAGTACATCAAGATTTAAGGGAAGTGTTCCCAGTTCCGGCTGACCTAATCTATGCAGCCTAACATTGAATTATAGAAGTCTATAGTGTGTTATGTGTATGCTAGGTCAAAGAGATGTGTTTTTAGTCTAGCTTTGAACTGACAGAGTGTGTCTGCTTCCCGGACAATGGTAGGAAGACTGTTCCAAAGTTTTGGTGCTAAATAGGAAAAGGATCTACCGCCTGCAGTCGATTTAGATATTCTAGGTATTATCAACTGGCCGGAATTTTGAGATCGCAATAGACGTGAAGGACTATAATACGTTAAGAGCTCGCTCAAGTACTGCGGAGCTAAACCATTTAGTGCTTTGTAGGTAATCAACAATATTTTAAAATGTATACGATGTTTAATAGGGAGCCAATGCAGTGTTGACAGAACCGGGCTAATATGGTCATATTTCCTGGTTCTGGTAAGAACTCGAGCTGCGGCGTTTTGAACTAGCTGTAGTTTATTTATTAAGCGTGCAGGGCAACCACCCAGTAGAGCATTACAATAATCTAGCCTTGAGGTCATGAACGCATGAACTAATTGTTCCGCATTTCCCAATGAGAGCATATGGCGTATTTTAGATATATTTTTAAGATGGAAAAATGCAGTTTTACAGATACTAGACACGTGGCTTTCAAAAGAAAGGTTGGTATCAAAGAGCACACCCAGGTTCCTAACCGACGACGAAGACTTGACAGAGCAGCCATCAAGTGTTAGACAGTATTCTGGGTTATTACGTGTGGAAGTTTTTTGTCCAATAATTAGAATCTCTGTCTTTTCAGAATTTAGTAGTAGGAAATTACTAGTCATCCAATTTTTTATATCAGCTATGCATTCCGTTAATTTTGTGAATTGGTAAGTTTCGTTGGGTTTTGAAGAAATATACAGCTGAGTATCATCGGCATAACAGTGAAAGCTAACTCCATGTTTTCTAATGATATCTCCTAATGGTAGCATGTACAGAGTGAACAGCAACGGTCCTAGTACTGAGCCTTGTGGTACGCCATACTGAACTTGTGATCGATAAGACATCTCTTCATTTACTGCTACAAACTGATAACGGTCAGATAAGTATGATTTAAACCATGCTAGTGCAATTCCACTAATGCCCACATAGTTTTCTAGTCTATTTAAAAGAATGTTGTGGTCAATTGTGTCAAATGCAGCACTAAGATCGAGTAACACTAATAGAGAGATACAACCACGATCGGATGATAAGAGCAAATCATTTGTGACTCTAATGAGAGCGGTCTCAGTACTATGGTACGGTCTAAATCCGGACTGAAAATCCTCGCAGATATCATTTCTTTCTAGAAAGGAACACAGTTGTGAAGATACTGCTTTCTCTAATATCTTTGACAGAAAAGGCAGATTCGAGATCGGCCTGTAATTGACTAATTCTGTAGGATCAAGTTGTGTTTTTTTAACAAGCGGTTTTATCATAGCCAGTTTAAAGGTTTTTGGTACGTATCCTAGAGACAAAGATGAATTAATGATATTAAGAAGAGGATATGTGACCTCTGAAAACATCTCTTTCAGTAGCTTAGTCGGTATAGGATCTAACATACAAGTTGTCGATTTAGATGAATTAACGAGTTTGCTGAATTCTTCCTCTCCTATAGCAACAAATGAATCAAATTTTTCCTCAGGGAGACTACAATGCACTTCCTGATGCGATACTGTGGTAGACGGTTGCATAGTTATAATTTTGTCCCTGATATTATCAATCTTATAAGTGAAGAAGTTCATAAAGTCATCACTGCTGTGTTGCTTGGACACTTCTGAGCTTGAAGCTTTCTTTTTCGTTAGTTTAGCCACTGTTTCAAATAAATACCTTGGATTATGTTTATTTTCTTCTAATAGGTTTGAAAAATAAGCAGATCTAGCAGCTTTTAAAGCCTCTCTGTAAGCAATCGAGCTCTCTTTCCACGAAATCCGAAATACCTCTAGTTTAGTTTTCTTCCAGTTGCGCTCCATTTTTCTGGCTGCTCTCTTAAGGGCCCGGGTGTGCTCGCTGTACCACGGCGTTGGGCTATTTTCTTTAATCTTCTTTAAGCGCAACGGAGCAACTGCGTCTAAAGTGCTGGAAAAGAGAGAGTTAAACGTTTCTGTTGCAATATCAAGTTCTTCTAAGCTATCCGGGATGCTGAGATGATGAAACTGATTAGGAAGATTATTGATAAAGCAATCTTTAGTGGCAGAAGTTATAGGTCTAACGTATTTATAACACGGAGTCGGCTTTGCAGCCTTGGCTAAATGTAATTTACATGAGACTAGATAATGATCTGAGATGTCATCGCTCTGCTGCAGAATTTCAACGGCATCAACATCTATTCCATGTGATAATATTAGATCTAGAGTATGATTACGACGATGAGTAGGTCCTGACACGTGTTGTCTAACTCCAATTGAGTTTATAATGTCTTTAAATGCCAATCCCAATGCATCTTTTTCATTATCTACATGTATATTAAAATCACCAACAATTAGTACTTTATCTGCGGCCAATACTAATTCTGATAGAAAGTCCGCAAATTCTTTGATAAAATCTTTATGGTGCCCTGGTGGCCTGTATACAGTAGCCAGCATAATTCTCAAATGTGATTTATCGTTTACACTATATATTTTTACATTAAGCACCAATACTTCAAAAGAAGTATATTTAAAGCTAGATTTCTTAGTGGTTTTGAAAATATTACTATAAATTACAGCAACACCTCCCCCTTTGCCTTTCAGACGAGGTTCATGTTTATAACTGTAATCTTGTGGGGTTGACTCATTTAAAATAATGTAATCGTTTGGTTTTAGCCAGGTTTCTGTCAAACACAGCATATCAAGATTATAATCTGAAATCATATCATTAACTATGAGAGATTTTGAAGTAAGGGATCGAATATTCAGCAACCCAAGCTTTATCATTTGCTCATCTGTATTATATCTGTTTTTTATTTGTTGAACATCAATTAAATTTTTAACCTGACGTTTTTTGGATTTCCAAATTCGGGGAACAGACACAGTCTCTATATGATGACATCTAGGTGAAAGAGACTCTATGTGATGGGATTTATCTGACCTTGGTGACGTGAGGCCGCTAGCAGACGGTCGGTTTAGCCAGTCTGTCTGCTTCCTGACCTGAGCCCCAGATTGTCATGTTTTATCTCTAAGACTATGAGCCAAATTACTAGAGAGAAGAGCAGCACCAGCCCAGGAGGGATGGATACCATCTCTTTTCAACAGATCAGACTTGCCCCAAAAACTTTTCCAATTGTCTATGAATTTTATATTATTCTGCGGACACCACTTCGACAGCCAACCGTTCAGTGAGGCCAATCGGCTAACTATCTCATCACTCCTGCGTACAGGAAGGGGGCCAGAGTAAATTACAGTGCCTGACATCGTACTTGCGAGTTCACACACCTCTTTAATATTAATTTTGGTGATCTCCGACTGGCGGAGTCGAACATCATTAGTGCCGACATGAATAATGATCTTAGAGAATTTACGTTTAGCATTAGCCAGCACTTTTAAATTTGCTTTGATGTCAGGCGCTCTGGCTCCCGGCAAACATGTGACTATGGTGGCTGGTGTCTCTATTTTCACGTTCCGTGTGATCGAATCACCAATTACCAGGGCACAATCAACAGAATTCTCAGTGGGTGTTTCACTGAGTGGGGCAAATCGGTTTGTTATGGGAATCGGAACGGAAGAGTGGTTCTTTGATCCGCGACTAGAACGATCTCTCACGGTCACCCATCTGCCCTGCTGCACGGGCTCTACTTCAGCCGGAACCGAATCATGTAAAGAGTTCACTATGCTAGGCGCATCCAAAACACTATCTAAAGATCTAGCATTCTTACCATCCTCAATTAAAGTTTGGATGCGTGTCTCTAGTTCTGAAATCTTCTCCGTCAGCCTGACTGTATCCTTGCACTTATCACATATAAATCCTATATTGCCATCGGAGAAGGCTATACTAAACATATGACATGTGACACAGGTGACAATAACAGGACAAGAAGACATTACTCACCGTGTTTGTTGACTGATTTCTTACTTACCTGGACTTTATGAACTCAAAGGCGCGGGCGCGCGAGAGAAAATAAATAAATAAATGAGCGCACGGGTGGCGCGTTAGCAGGCTAACGTTAGCGAGTTACTAGCGTGCTGTGTTAACAATAACGGAAGCTAGAGATGTAAGGTTAATCTGAGATGTTGGGTAAGCTGTATTTAGTAGTATAAACAACTAGATAGTAAATGATGGCTCAAAACATAAAGAAATACGAGGCTCAGGCGAAGCTTACAGCCTCGAAGCAAACAAACACACAGCAGACAGCGAGGCAGACAGGAGCAATCGATCAGCGATCAGACAGGAGCAGACACACACACACACACACACACACACACACACACTTCATGACTCTAGATGGCCTTATAGCTCTATATGGAGCAGAGGAGCTGTTCCCCTGGGTGCATTCAGATGCACATGTAGACATTATAAAATATTTTTATTTTTTTTTTATTTTTTTTTATTTTTTTTAATCATTTTTAGTAAGAATTTTGAGCATTTTGGGGTTTTTCTCTGTGTACTGAAGCATTCCTCACATTCCATTCATTTGTTATTTTTTTTTATTTCAACCACAAAACTCCTCGAATCCATTCAAAATTGTTTGTGTATTTGTGGTTCAAGTGCGCCAAAAGTCTTGGGGTCTTGGACCCCTTCCGATGAACACTCAATTAAAAATTTTTTTAATAAAAATTCTGGGTGAAAATGCCCAAAGGGGAGGATGAGGGTGTTTAGTGCAGTGTGCCCGTACTCCACACTGATGCTCTCCAGTTAAAGGTGCAGTCTGTGAGAATGACTGTAAGATGAAGCTAGTGGTGGAAATAGGCACTGCAGTCCAAATTCAAAATATCGGAGATCGTTGTTTCCCCGCCGCCTCAGACTCGACGCTCAGACGGGTCGCCAGTCTGAGGACGCACAACAGGAACGAGCGCAGTTTGTTGCCGAGGAGACTTACACACTGTAAGTTGATGAGTTGATTTATCCACGTTTTAATATTCACTCGTTCATAGAGATTTTTAGATGGATACGGAGGCTTTTTAGGTTCGTTCTCTGACCCAGTTTGTTTGCTGGCTGCAATACGCTGCGTTTCCTGCTATCTGGCATCCTGGGGTGTCGAAATACTATTGGCTGAACTGGCGGTGGGCGGAGTCACACAGAGCAAAACAAAAACCGACTGACAACACCGAATGTGTAAAATAATACGTAAAATAACTGGGTGTAGAAGTGTTTTTCAGAGAAACGAGTATGTGAACTTAGCATGTTTTGCAAACATATTATGGTATTTTTATGCTTCATTAGAGTGACAGTTGCGCACAGCACCTCTAAGGTCGGTCCGTGTGCTGCAGGTTCTTCACGTGGCGTTTCCCGAGCCTGGTCTTTAACGAGGCGTTCGATCTGATGACGGGCTTATACGAGGGCGACAGCAGTGACAGACCCAGCAGCTTCCACTTCCAGAAGGACCCCGAGGGCCCGGGGGCCGAGGAGCAGGAGCCCCGCGTGCAGGGCATGCTGCAGTTCCCCATGGACGCTCCAGGGGGCGCCAGCGCCTGTTGCCTGACCCTCATGACCCTGGGCCTGCTGACCCTGGACCTCAGCGTCCCGCAGCAGATCGTGGTGGTGGACAGTTCGCTGGTGGACAACGAGGTGGTCAAGAGGTGCTGCGCTCAGTTACACACACAGATACACACACACACTAATGACCCGTTCAACGCCAGCACACCAGAACTGTAACCAGAACTATATTAGCGTTCACACCAACAGACAATAACTGTAACAATAACTAATCATAGTTATAATGACAACTGTGATAACTGTTATTGGCTGTCAATGTTTTTATCGTTCATCAGCTGGAAAAACATCACAAAGTGATTCCAACGCTATCGTTCATCTGTCGTTATTGTTATAGTTGCGTTGTGGACTTTGCTGTTCTCTTAGAGCGATCATTAAAACTTCAGCTATAGTTATCGTCCCTCAACACTCTCACAGCTGACGTGTGTGTGTGTGTGTTTCAGCCTCACGAAAGCGCTGGAGGAGGACGAGGACGAGGACGAGAGGAAGAGGAGGCTGGAGGTCAAGCCCACACAGGCGTCTCACACCAACTACCTGCTGATGAGGGGATATTACGCTCCCGGGATCCTGCGCTCGCAGAACACACTCAACTCCAACAGCACCGACAACATCATGGTCAACGCCTGCACCGTCCACCTGCAGCTGAGACACACACCCCGACACACACTCTTCACTGCAGAGGGTACGCTCACACACACACACACACTCTTCACTGCAGAGGGTACGCTCACACACACACACACTCTTCACTGCAGAGGGTACGCTCACACACACCCCCCGACACACACTCTTCACTGCAGAGGGTACGCTCACACACACCCCCCGACACACACTCTTCACTGCAGAGGGTACGCTCACACACACACACACTCTTCACTGCAGAGGGTACGCTCACACACACCCCCCGACACACACTCTTCACTGCAGAGGGTACGCTCACTCACACCCCCCGACACACACTCTTCACTGCAGAGGGTGCGCTCACACACACACACACTCTTCACTGCAGAGGGTACGCTCACACACACCCCCCGACACACACTCTTCACTGCAGAGGGTACGCTCACTCACACCCCCCGACACACACTCTTCACTGCAGAGGGTGCGCTCACACACACACACACTCTTCACTGCAGAGGGTGCGCTCACACACACACACACTCTTCACTGCAGAGGGTATGCTCACACACACACACACACTCTTCACTGCAGAGGGTACGCTCACACACACACACACACTCTTCACTGCAGAGGGTATGCTCACACACACACACACACACACTCTTCACTGCAGAGGGTATGCTCACACACACACACACACTCTTCACTGCAGAGGGTACGCTCACACACACACACACACTCTTCACTGCAGAGGGTACGCTCACACACACACACACACACACTCTTCACTGCAGAGGGTGCGCTCACACACACACACACACTCTTCACTGCAGAGGGTACGCTCACACACACACACACTCTTCACTGCAGAGGGTGCGCTCACACACACACACACTCTTCACTGCACAGGGTACGCTCACACACACCCCCCGACACACACTCTTCACTGCAGAGGGTGCGCTCACACACACACACACTCTTCACTGCAGAGGGTACGCTCACACACACCCCCCGACACACACTCTTCACTGCAGAGGGTGCGCTCACACACACCCCCCGACACACACTCTTCACTGCAGAGGGTATGCTCACACACACCCCCCGACACACACTCTTCACTGCAGAGGGTACGCTCACACACACACACACACTCTTCACTGCAGAGGGTATGCTCACACACACACACACACACACACACACACACACTCTTCACTGCAGAGGGTATGCTCACACACACACACACACTCTTCACTGCAGAGGGTATGCTCACACACACACACACACACACACACACACACACTCTTCACTGCAGAGGGTGCGCTCACACACACACACACTCTTCACTGCAGAGGGTACGCTCACACACACACACACACTCTTCACTGCAGAGGGTACGCTCACACACACACACACTCTTCACTGCAGAGGGTACGCTCACACACACACACACACACTCTTCACTGCAGAGGGTGCGCTCACACACACCCCCCGACACACACTCTTCACTGCAGAGGGTGCGCTCACACACACACACACACACTCTTTACTGCAGAGGGTGCGCTCACACACACCCCCCGACACACACTCTTCACTGCAGAGGGTACGCTCACACACACACACACACTCTTCACTGCAGAGGGTATGCTCACACACACACACACACACACACACACACACACTCTTCACTGCAGAGGGTATGCTCACACACACACACACACTCTTCACTGCAGAGGGTATGCTCACACACACACACACACACACACACACACACACTCTTCACTGCAGAGGGTACGCTCACACACACACACACACACACTCTTCACTGCAGAGGGTGCGCTCACACACAACCCCCGACACACACTCTTCACTGCAGAGGGTACGCTCACACACACACACACACTCTTCACTGCAGAGGGTACGCTCACACACACCCCCCGACACACACTCTTCACTGCAGAGGGTACGCTCACACACACACACACACACACACTCTTCACTGCAGAGGGTGCGCTCACACACACCCCCCGACACACACTCTTCACTGCAGAGGGTGCGCTCACACACACACACACACACTCTTTACTGCAGAGGGTGCGCTCACACACACCCCAACACGCACTCTTCACTGCAAACGTTTCGCACACACACTCACACACATACATTATCCATTATTCAAACATTGTGGTTTCTCATTCCTGACTCTGTCACCTGTAGCTGACGGTGTCTCAGCTCTGTCTCCGTCCACTCCTCCGTCTCTCCCGCTGTGGTTCACGCGTGTGTATTGCTCGGCAGCCGTCGATCCGCAGACCTTCCTGGAGCGGTGTGTGAGCGCGCCGGGATACGGAGTGCAGGACGTGCAGGCGGTGACGGAGATCAGAGACGCCGTGGGGGAGGGGGCGGAGTTTGGCATTGACAGACAGGACCTCCTTGAGCGCTTCATACACCTGGAGCAACCCGAGAAGGGGCGGAGCCGAACTCTCCAGCAGTACATACAGGTGAGAGAGAGAGAGAGAGAAATAATGCGTGAGTTCACTGCAGGTTCACTTGAGTTAAGTGTGTGTGTGTGTGTGTGTGTGTGTGTGTGTGTGTGTAGGATCTGGTGGATGGAGAGCAGCTGGTGGAGGTGGGCGCTCTCTCTCAGAGGCTGGTGTGTGCAGAGGCTTCGTCTCATTGGCTGTTGAAGAGCGTGTGTGATGGTGTGCAGATGCAGCAGCCGTTCCTGAAGAGAGGCCCCGCCCATGACTCCGCCCACGCCACACCCCCACCTACCAAGAGACGGGCCAAGGAATCTGATTTCCAGGAAACTGTTGTCATGGAAGGAGCCTCCACAAGCACAGCTGTCAATCAAACGGTTGCCATGGATCCTGTCTCCATGAGCAGAGCTGTCAATCAAACGGTTGCCTTGGATCCTGTCTCCACAACTACAGCTGTCAATCAGACGGTTGCCATGGACCCTGTCTCCACAACTACAGCTGTCAATCAGAGGATTGCCATGGATCCTGTCTCCACAAGCACAACTGTCAATCATCCTGTTGCCATGGATCCTGTCTCCACAATTACAGCTGTCAATCAGACGGTTGCCATGGATCCTGTCTCCACAACTACAGCTGTCAATCAGACGGTTGCCATGGATCCTGTCTCCACAACTACAGCTGTCAATCAGACGGTTGCCATGGATCCTGTCTCCACAACTACAGCTGTCAATCAGACGGTTGCCATGGATCCTGTCTCCACAACTACAGCTGTCAATCAGACGGTTGCCATGGACCCTGTCTCCACAAGCACAACTGTCAATCATCCTGTTGCCATGGATCCTGTCTCCACAACTACAGCTGTCAATCAGACGGTTGCCATGGATCCTGTCTCCACAACTACAGCTGTCAATCAGACGGTTGCCATGGATCCTGTCTCCACAGCTACAGCTGTCAATCAGACGGTTGCCATGGATCCTGTCTCCACAACTACAGCTGTCAATCAGATGGTTGCCATGGACCCTGTCTCCACGGATCAGTCTGTAACTACGGAGACTGATGCTGAGCAGACGGATGCTGTGGAGGCGGCGGCGGTTCGTATGACATATGCAAAAGGGGTGGGGCTTAATAAAGACTCCGCCCCCTCTCAGATCAGAGGTGTGTGTTTGGACTCTGAAGAGTTTTGACTTTGATTTGTTGTCATGTGTTTGTGTTGATCAGTGTGTTGATTGTGGTTTCAGATGGTGCTGAAGGAGCTGCTGATCCGGATGAACAGTGAGTGAATCACATGACCCTCGGATGTAGTTTAATGCAGTCATCAGTGGCACTGCAGTAATGCCTGTTGGTCCCTCTGTCAGCAGCTGGGAGTCGGTGCGGTTCGTCAGCCGGCCGTGGCGTGTGGTGGACGGCTCGCTGAACCGGCCGGTGTGTAAGGGCATGCTGGAGTCGCTGCTGCTGCACGTGATGTCGAGCCCGGCGCTGCGCGAGTCGGTGCTGCTGCAGCACTACAGTCAGGTGTTGCAGCCCGTGGTGATCCTGGACCTGCTGCAGGTGAAGCCCTACCAGCCACACAACATCACGACTGCAGTGTCTAACCCTGTGCTGTGCAGACAAACTAGGCATGCTGGAAATTATCGGCCGAAAATGGCGTTTTTGGGGGGGTTTTGGCCAAAAGGCAGAAAATATAAGCCGAAAATTATGCCTTACTATAGGACTACTTTATTTTAATAATAGGTCAAAAAATAAATCTGTTAAATCTGATTCTGCTTCGTAGAACTAAATGAAGAATAATATATTGATATTAAAATACTGATATTTAATATTTTAATATAGGCCTATTTTCTGTCCAATTTTTGTGTAACTTGAAATAAAAGTGTGGTTATTTTATTATTTTATTTTATTGTCTTGATTTTAATTTTTTTAGATTCATTAAATTATTGAATTTAATTAAACAGTTTAATAATGATACAATTATCAAAAAAGAATTCGGTCAAGTGTATCCAGAAGTTTCGGTTTCGGCCCAGAATTTGGTGCATTCCTGCTAAACCTATCACCTACTGTGGCGTTCCAGGGAAAAAAATGACCCGTCTTTTTCAATCGCTTCTAGATTTCTCATTATGCTAAATTATTGACAAATATTGGATTCAATCTTTTTGTCAACTTGTTTTGTCGTCTACTTCATTTTTTAAATGAAAAAAGTACACTAACACCTCAAACACTGAGGAGCTTGAGTTCAGATCAATGAGCCCTACGATCATTCAGTGACAAAGAAACGCAAAATAATAATTTTTTCATAGCTGGGTTATTTTTGACCCAAGGTAAGTGTAATAAGGTGGGGGTAAAAAACAAAAAAGTATCAATATTTTTCCAAAACAAAAGTTGTTATACCCTGTTTGATGACATGAAGTGAGTTTTAGTCCAAATGCGATAACATTAACTAGTATTTTTGGGACTCTTCTGGGTCAAGATGACCGGAACATTCCAACTTTACAGGCACAAACATTGTCACAGTTGGTGAGTTTGATTCATTTCTGTGAGTCTTTTCAAACTCTGTTTAAAGTGAATTGGTTCAGTGATTCACTCGCACCCGCTTTGAACAGCATTGTGTTGATTCTGATGGGCCTGTGTTTGTGTTGGCAGGTGCTGATTGATCTCGGCTGCGTGAGGAAGCGCTTCACCGTCCAGCCGCCCAAACCGTCGCTCTTCTCGAAGCCCGGGGTGCCGCAGGTCAAAGGTCAGGCCGAGGTCAGCCTGAGGGATGCTGGGACGGCGTTCTACGAGCCCACGGTGGACTGTATACTGAGGCTGGCACGAGTCTTTCCTCACGAGCTCAACTGGAACAAATGGGTTCAGCTGTGTCTCCGGGCCTGAGTGCATCGGACGGACAGTCAGTGTTTTTGTTTGCTTGGTAATTGTGTTTTAATATGACCTGCTTCTGTTGCACAAAATAAAGACCTTTTTCCATAACAGGGCTTTTCTTTCTCAACTTTTTTTGTCCTGTGCCATATAATGGCAGTGAATCAATTTGCTAAGTATATCATTATTTTGACTTTTTATGTCATATGTCATATTTTTCACTTGTGAGACAAAGTCGAACTTGACATGCTAAGTCAGGATATCAAGTCACAATAATGAGGAAAAGGTCGAAATTGACATACTAAATCAATTATTATGAGAATAAAAGTTATGACTTATGTCAAATATTTTATGTCAAAATTATGACAGTCCCCTGGTTTCACAGACCAGGCCTAGGCTAGTCCTGTTTTAAGCAAGCTCTTTTAACTGAAAGCATATCTTAAAATATGTCAGTGCCATTGCATTGTTTTGTAAAACTTACATTTATTTTTCTTGTAGGAACAACATTTTTGTCATATGCTTTTGAAATATTAAATGTTTCGAAACCAGTCGAAAACTCATGAGTTTAGGTGTGTGAGTGTAAAAATAAGAAATATGGGAAATGAAACTAGACTTATGATTCGAAGTAATCAAGAAAACAGAGATATTTCCTACCTAGTAACAGAAGGGTTTGCCTATGAAGAACCAATCTAATTGTAGAGAAATTATGTAATGTTGATGTCATATTTGCCATGCTCCTAGTCTATAAAAACTGTTGTATTCCTTTTACTGGTGGGATTCTCTCTGAAATTTGTCTGAGATCCTTCAGCCGTGATTCTTGGGGGTTTTCTCTGAGAAATCCTCGAGATCCTCCGGCCGTGATTAAAGCATGTTCGAAGGCATTGTGAAGCCTGTTGGTTATTATTGCTGCGCAGCAAGTTAGTAAGTGGAACAAGTTATTTAGCGAAACACTAGAGACCTTACTAACAAGTGATAGTGTTCACTAGGGGGCGAGACGTCGTTCGGTTAGATTGCCACTTAGGTGTAAACCCGCGCGTTCAGAAGTAACTCAACCGAGTATAATATTTTCAAGGACACCAGGTTCAACAGAAGTCATAGGGGAAAAATCTACCACAACTCCTCCTAAGGACATGTGTTAGAATTCTGTGAAACTGAATTTATTATTTAGCGAAAATCCTGACTTTGGCCGTTGGTCTATTGTGCACCACTGCACAGCAGTACGAAACCGCGGCAGTACGAAACCGCGACCGATTCATAAATCAAGATTAATCAAAAAGGTATGGAAGCTGTTGCGTTTTTTATTACCTTTGATTTCTCAACACTTTATGTGCTTTTGGCACGGCTGTGTTTTCACCAAACACATTAACAATAAGTGCTTTTGAAGAAAGGGACCGAATATACCCGAGTTTTTGCATTTATTCATCTGTTTTTTATTTGTTAAACATCAATTATCAATAACATCAATACATTTTTACCATTAAATGGGTTTGAGAGTTTTTTGTATTTCCTAATTCAGGGAACAGACACAGTCTCGATATGATGATATCTAGGTGAAAGAGGCTCTATGTGATGGGATTTATCTGACCTCAGTGACATGAGGCCGCTAGCAGACGGTCGGTTTAGCCAGTCTGTCTGCTTCCTGACCTGAGCCCCAGATTGTCATGTTTGAGCTATGAGCCATATTACTAGAGAGAAGAGCAGCACCATCTTTTCAACAGGTCAGGTCTGCCCCAAAAACGTTTCCAATTGTCTATGAACCCTATACTATTTTCCGGACACCACTTCGACAGCCAGCCATTGAGTGATGACAATCTGCTAACTATCTCATCACTCCTGCGTACAGGAAGGGGGCCAGAGCAAATTACAGTGCCTGACATCGTACTTGCGAGTTCACACACCTCTTTAATATTAATTTTGGTGATCTCCGATTGGCGGAGTCGAACATCATTAGTGCCGATGTGAATTAGCCAGCACTTTTAAATTTGTTTTGATGTCAGGCGCTCTGTTTCCCGGCAAATATGTGACTATGGTGGATGGTGTCTCCATTTTCACGTTCCGTGTAATAGAATCGCCAATAACTAGGGCACATTCAACAGGATTCTCAGTGGGTGTTTCACTGAGTGGGGAGAACCCGTTTAATTTTGTTATCTGAACGGAAGAGCGGTGTTTTGTCCCACGACTACAGCGTCTCACGGTCACCCAGTTGCCCTGCTGCATGGGCTCTACTACAGCCGGAACCCAACAATGTACAGAGTTCACCAAGCTAGTCGCATCCAAAGTAGTATCTAAAGCCCTTGCACTCTTACTATCCTCAATTAAAGTATGGATGCGTGTCTCTAGTTCTGAAGTCTTCTCCGTCAGCCTGACTATCTCCCTGCATTTATCACATGTAAAGCCCTCAGTGCTGACAGAGAATGCTTTACTGTGCATGTGACAGGCAGTACAAGTGACAATAACAGGAGAAGATTTTTTTGCTGCTAAATTTATAGGAAATAATTCACTCTTAGAGAGGTTGAGTTAATACCTCGAAATACGACTGAAACACAGTGCGGTCATAACATGAAGGAGAGAATTATGTGGATTTGCAATAAATAGTAGCAGATCGACCCCCCACCCCCCAGATATACCCTGGATAACTGAGGTTGACCTCAGCAAAATGGCTAGAGGTTCAAATAATAACGGGGCATAGGGCAACCCTGTCTAGTTCCGCAATACAATGGAAAATATTGTGGGCTAGTGATATCATCTAAAGTGTTTTTAATAGACATGACATGCACACATCAGATACATTTCTGTAGACTTTATTTCTTTGATAAACTTTATCATTTCCATATAATTTTTTAACAGGTTAATCTGATTTCTTGCGTTTTCTCAATCATCAAAGTAAAACACTTACACACGAGTCTCAGGGAACAACAGAATCTGTCTGACATTCACTACTGTAGTAAAGTAAAGTTGCTAAACCTCTCAGTCTGAGTCGAATCCTCCTCTTCACTGAAGACTAGAGACTACTTCTATTCTTTTATTTTAAAAGACCCATCAAACCTTCTGCTCGGACTCAAAGAGAAGTGTGCAGCGGACGAGCTGCGTTACGATTTTTTGTTACAAACGTCTGAAGCTGTCCGAGGCTCGAGTTTGAGCTTGATGGGGTCTTTGGGAGCCAGTAGACCGCTTAGGCCGAGCTCCAGAGGAACCTGTGAAGAGCAAGAGAAGGTCAGGGTGAGCGAACGAATGAACGAACGTCCTCCTGACCAGACACCAACCGTCTGCTCACCTGTGTCTCCGCACACACAGAGACGTCGAACCTCTGCAGGATCTCCACAATCGCCAGCTTCATGGTCACCTGAGCAAATCGCATCCCGATGCAGTTCCTGGGACCGAGGCCGAAGGGCATGTACATGTAGGGGTCAATCGTCTCCTTGTTTCCTTTAGTGAATCTGTTAATAAGGCAGGAAAGAGTCTCGTTGGGTTGAAGTATATATATAGACAGTTACTCTAAAGATCCAACCTTGTTTTCCTAGTGCAACAGTGCCGCTTACTTTTTCAGTGGTCTTGGTTCCAGAAGTATTTTTTTACATAGTGATTTTACAGATATTTTCTATAGAGAGTTATTATCTACCAAGCCAACCAGCTAACAGGGAATGTTCTCAGATGTTCTCTCAAAGTTATTGTGGCGAGCAAGACGAGGCCGAGGGGCGTGATTCATAATGAGCGACACCTGCGCGACGCACCGGTCTTGTATCTCTCACGAAGGAGCGGAAGCATAAAGCAGGAGCGACGACAGTGAAGATCGAGAGAGGAACAGGCCTGATTTCATGTTGTGTTTTGTTTTGTTATATGTGACAGCAGTCGTCCGTGAGGGGCTGCTGTCTTTTACTTTCGTTTTATATTTGTTTTATTTTATGTTATTAAAGATTGTTGAACGTTCGCTGGTTCCCGCCTCCTTCCCATAACAACTGAACTGAGTTACAGTTATGAATAAACGTTTGTCCACTAACATCAATGGAACGTTATCTGGTCTTTAACCCTCTGGTGTTCTTCGGTCGTTTCCGACCGGAATTTTTTAAATAAAAAAATGTTAAAAATCGTAGCTTCATCGGAATGGTACGAAACTTGGTGACTTTTATGGTACTTAGTATATGAACACACAAAAAAATTGGGGACATGATTTGAAAAGTCTAAGTGGTCGTAAAAAAAATAGTCACACTCATGGCCTTCGGTCAAAAATGACCGGCCATAGGATATGAATGGGAAAATGGCAAAAATATGAAAATACAGAGGTTTTTTGTGCGTACAATCTACAAATCAGCCACGATGCAGAAAAAAAGCATAACACAGTGAAGGGGTGAATCTCTAAAACATCAAGAGTGCAAAACAGACAAATACACTCACACACACACACACTTATACACACAAAAACACACGCACACACAAATGAACGTGTGTCATTGCAAAAGCTAATTTTGGGAAATGTGTGAAATAAAAGCAATTATTCATCAATGTAAGGAATAAAAAGCACACAGATATGAAAGCATGAGACTGTAAGCCATCAAGGTTGCAAAATAGACATGCTCACACACACATACACACATACACACACACAGACACACACACACACATAGGGAAATATGAGACTGGTGAAACTGTAACAGAGAAATGTGAGAATATGTGAAATCAAATCAATGAATCAAATAAAGGGGAGACATTGGGTCCAAAATGCAAAGGTCACACACTTTGTCTCTCTCTCTTGAACACACGCACACACACACACACACACACAGTGTAAGAGCAAACGATGGAATTCTTCCCTAGTAACCTCCAGGCCTATTGCAGCACATATGTGCTCTTTTGATGTGTTTATTAGAGGTTGAATTCAAATCAAATACTGTCAAACTACCCATACTACTTCTGAATAGGATGTCTACTTCATAAATTGTATGAAAATTATGGAAATACATGGTTCAGATCACTCAAAACATATATGAAAATGGAGGCGCCCTAATATGGTCAGTAAGGAAGTTTGGCGTTTCATGCATCTAGTGAAAAAGTTTATTATGCGCCAAAATAAAATCTTGACTGAAAGCTTATTTTTTGAGATATCAACCTAAAATTTGGAACACAACTTCTTAAGATTTTTGGCTTTCATTTTCTTGCAGTTTTAGAGTAAAATATATTTTATAATATATATATTTTATATAAAATATAAATAATAAAAATTTTACATTGTTCATTTTTATTAACTCAAACTTTCATAACTTTTTTTCTGTTTCACTTTCATAATTTCTTTCACTTCTACAATAATCTGGCAAATGTCTTCTTTAAAACAAGACTATATTCCAAAGCATTCTTGAATTACAACCATTTAAGTTTGGATAGTGATTTTCATGTCATGCGAAAATAATATAATTTTTATTTTATTTTTTTTAAATAAAATAAAACAACCAAACAAACAAAAAACTTGACAAAAATAGTCTTTGAGAATCACTTATTATAAATTAAAATCCACAACCTGAGAAAAATAGGCAAATATGTGCAAAAACAACTAGAATTCACAAGCCTTTCTACAGAGGCTGTAAATCCATCTAGTGGTTAAAATATGATATTGCATGATAATTATGCTCACTACATCCACCAGATGGCTCCAATGTGATTTAAAAAAATGTTTTCTATAGGCCAAGGATCCACTTTAACCTGAAATACAGCATTAATTAAAAAATAATAAAAATAATATATATATATAAATTTTCTATTATATTCAATGGGAAAAAATTGATCATAATTATTGCATAAATATTAATTATTTTCATAAAATTCTCTCAAAACACAAAAAAGAAAAAGAAAAAATATTATTGAACAAAAATAAATTTCAAAAAAATAATTGATATTCAAAAAAAATAAAAAAAAAATAAAAATTGATTTCAGGGGTCCGGTCACTTTTGACCGCGAAGGTCTTGAGTGTGACTGGAAAACGAAGAACTCCAGAGGGTTAATAATGTTTTCAAAATGTTAGTACAAAAACATTATTTATACATTGTTCATGAAGCAGTTTTCCTGAAATATTTTAGTTGGATGTTTATGAAGGTAAATCAGTAGCTAAACTCGAGAGCACGTAGATGTGAATTTGAGAACTTGTACAATAAATATTCGTACTTGTATGTGAACATTTACACTCACAGCTCCGATGTGAAAACCTGTAAAATAAAAATCTGAACTTGAACACTGAGATTTGCACTCGCAGACAATAGTCACAAACCTGTATTCTGAATTTGAAGCTGCAGAAAAGCAGTCACAAATGTGTAAAATGACATTCTCAAAGATACGACGACAGACACAAACTTGTAATACAAATTTGCACTTCTTCTAACATTCAAATTCGCAGTACAACCTCAAATTGGCACTTGCAACTTCTCAAATCTGTCACTGCAAGTTCAAATTTCACGCCTTGACTTTTGCTACTCTTTTCGCGATATATGAGGTGCAAAACTGATTTGTGCACTTGTAACGAGAGAGTGGCGAGAGAGAGAGGGGGGCGGGAGCGGGGGTGTTCAAAGGAGCCGTTTTATTGGTTGGCGCCTAGCCAATGAAATAGGACTTCTATTGTACGCGATGATGTCACGAAACCCGCCTCCTCGTGGATGTTCTGAAACGCTAACATGGCAATGCATTAGACTGATTTAAAAGAAATGAATGATATCATCAAACTTAGTTAACACAATAATGCATACTACAGAAAAGCAGATGAGCACAGAATATGAACGCAACACGTTAAATTAACCCTTTGATGCACAACATGGGTCTAAATAGACCCGACTGAGTTTTCATTTTCTATATCTTTGCAAGAAATTAATTTCATCATTCAGTATTCCAGGTATTCCTCAAATAACTCGTTTTAGGTCATTACAAATCCTTATTTAAATTTTTCCTTTCTTACTTTTAGAATAAAAATGGTTTTTGTTTCACTACCCTTCTAATGCGCAACATGGGTCTAAAAAGATCCGTAATCATGTTTCTTTGCTGAATATTTGAAAGAAATGTATTTTATCATTTATTAATCCAGGTATTCATTAAATATCTTGTTTTTGATTTCCACAAATCATTATTTTTATTTTTCCTTTCTTACTTTATAAACAAACACGGTTTTTGTATTTCTACATCAATTTTACACACATGGGTCAAAAATGACCCATATAGGAACCTTTGATATTTATAAATAGTATAAATATATTTACTGCAGAAAACTATTCACCTGCCAAACATTTCACAATTCAACATGGCTTCTTTTGTATATTTCATGCATGTAAGTTTTATTTAATACATTTTTTGTCACAGAAAATATTTGATATTTTGCGAAAGACATCTAGATATAGCCTAAAATTTGAACGTTTAGGCTAAGGTTACCTTGACCTTGAAATCCATTACTAGTGCAAAAGAGAAACATGTCCAATACTATTAGCTAGCTTGCGGTCGACATATTTTATTTTATCGAATGTTAGCTAGGTCAACAAAATAAAAGTTGCAATAGAAAGTTATATATACAAGTATATATTGGCGCTGTTGGGCAGAAACCTTACCTGGGCAGTACCTCCATATTAATTTTTATAAATGGTCATAAATCAATGCTATCGGTCACATACGCCGTGGTGTGGTGCACTATGGCTGCTGTCGCATCATCCGGGTGGATGCTGCACATTGGTGGTGGGGAGATCATTGGTGGTGGGGAGATCATTGGTGGTGGGGAGATCCCCCTACAGTTGCACTACACTACAGTTCAATTTCAGTGTTATCGGTTATATGTATGTTATGCGTGACAAAGTGGCCAATAAACATATTTCAAGTGTTACAGTAAATGTGTTGATCTAAACAACTGTGACAATGGTTATTTTAACAAAAAGTGTTCTTTATTGTTTTGTTTTTATCACGTTTGCATATGGGTCATTTTAGACCCATGTGTGTAAACTTGATGTATTTACACAAAACCTTGGAAATATTAAAATATGAATTTGTGATCATTGAAAACAAGATATTTTGAATATTCATAAATCATGAAATTTATAGATCATGAAATATAAAATGCTCAAATAAAGTGATTTCAAAAGGTGAAACAAAAAAATGTAGAGCCATGCTTGAAATAACATAGGAAATGAATACGGGTCTTTTTAGACCCATGTTGTGCATTAGAGGGGGTATCCATAGCTTGCGCATCAAAGGGTTAAGACAGTGGTATTGAAAGACCAATCAGGAAACACCATAAATAAAGCATACAGAAAAGCAATTGAGCAGAAAATGAACGCAACTTGTTTAATTGTACGTTAAGCATTTTCCTCTCATAGAAAACCAAGAAAACGCTTAATGAGGCTTAATGGACCAACAGTTATAAAAAAAAAATAAAAAAAACACAATTCCTTATACATTATTAATAAAACACAGGCAGCTGGTCTATTTGCACTGAACACAAATTTGCTTTCTTTCGTCATATTCTGTGCTCATCTGTTTTTCTGTAGTATACATTATCAGTATGGTGTTTACTAAGTTTGATAATATCAATTATGTATTTTAAATCAGTCTAATGCATTGCCATGTTAGCGTTTCAGAACATCCACAAGGAGGCGGGTTTCGTGACATCATCGGGTACAATAGAAGTCCTATTTCATTGGCTAGGCGCCAACCAATAAAACGGCTCCTTTGAACACCCCCGCTCCCGCCCCCCTCTCTCTCTCTCGCCACTCTCTCGTTACAAGTGCACAAATCAGTTTTGCACCTCATATATCGCGAAAAGAGTAGCAAAAGTCAAGGCGTGAAATTTGAACTTGCAGTGACAGATTTGAGAAGTTGCAAGTGCCAATTTGAGGTTGTACTGCGAATTTGAATGTTAGAAGAAGTGCAAATTTGTATTACAAGTTTGTGTCTGTTGTCGTATCTTTGAGAATGCCATTTTACACATTTGTGACTGCTTTTCTGCAGCTTCAAATTCAGAATACAGGTTTGTGACTATTGTCTGCGAGTGCAAATCTCAGTGTTCAAGTTCAGATTTTTATTTTACAGGTTTTCACATCGGAGCTGTGAGTGTAAATGTTCACATACAAGTACGAATATTTATTGTACAAGTTCTCAAATTCACATCTACGTGCTCTCGAGTTTTGCTACTAATTTACCTTCATAGATGTTCGTCTAACGTATTTTAAATGTGACCACTTCTTTCAGAACTTTTAAAAGTAACGTTTCCATAATGTTTGAAGAATGGGACTTTCGCATAACCAATAAAAAAAAGTTGTGAACTAATTTAAAAAAAATGGATATTAAAAGAGTTCTCTAAGTGCAGTTTGATTGTTTTGATTCCCTGATTGGTGGAGATTTATTTAGGTTTTATGGGTAATGTAGTACTCACCAGGATTCACAAACTATTCTTTGAAAAAGTCATTTAAAATAATGTGGAATGATGGCTTAATCGAAAGCAGATATGAGGTCTACATGAAGGTCTGTCTTTAATGTTATCATTAAAAATCAATTCCCCCTATGTGGAAAATTAATGGGATTTTCACGTCCATAACAGACTGTTGCGCTCTATTGTAGCTGGTGGAGCTTGACTG
The DNA here is from genome assembly GCA_030578255.1 of Tiaroga cobitis. NCBI lineage: Eukaryota > Metazoa > Chordata > Actinopteri > Cypriniformes > Leuciscidae > Tiaroga > Tiaroga cobitis. The sequence continues at coordinate 57,211,536 of CM060591.1, forward strand.
CATGATGAGTGAAACAGGAGAAACCCGTCCTGACCTCTCTGGTTTGAAGCTCTCGGGGTCGCTCCAGTAATCCGGGTCTCTGTGGAGGGCGAAGGTCGGGATCATGACGACCATATCTTTAGGGATGATGACACCGTTGATTTCCACCGTTTTCTTGCATACCCGTTCCAGTCGAGCTGCGACAGGGAACAGCCGGAGGGACTCGTTCAGCGCGGCGTCCAGATAGTCCATGTTCATGACGGCTTCGTAGTCCACCGAGGCCTTCAACACACAATCAATGTTTAAAGTCTCAAACTCATCACACTGATCCCAACGAGTGTTTCAATGGAGTACTACCTTATTTGGGAAGGTCTCGTCGATCTCCTCCTGCAGTTTCTTCATGGCCTCTGGGTTGGTTGCCAGATTGTAGAATAAGAACGACAGAGTGCTGCTGCTAGTCTCGTAACCGGCGAAGATGAAGATCATGGCCTGCGATAAGATCTCGTGGTCGCTCAGACCTGCACAGGACACGGTTTAAGGTATGTGTCTTCACATATGGAAGAAAGCTCTTTCTTATGCTTAACCATCTGATATGCTTCACCTTTCTCGGTGTGTTCCTCGCCATGCTGAGTTTTCCCTGCCGTCTGAGAATCGACCATCAGCTGCAGGAAGTCAACTCTCTTCTGCAGGAATTGGGAAGAGTGGTTTAAAACATCATGACTATATAGTTGTTCATGTTAAGTGTTTGTTGTACCTTCTTGTGGTCGTTGGCCACTCTTTCAGACTTGATCTTCTGTAAGGCAGCGTAGAAGAAATCAGTCACAGATGTTGGGAAAAATGCTAAATCCATTTTTGTCAGGACGGGAATGATGAAAGGAAACAAAGCTACAGAAGAAATTGTAAAATCTCTTAACAGGAAACATTCTCAGGACTTTTGCTAATGTTCTTGCAAGGTTCTCTCAAAGTTATGAACTAATGTTCTTCCATAAACATTCATGGTATGTTCCTTCAAAGTTTTCTGGTATTTCATAATGTTCTCAAAACATTAGCACAAAAACATAATTTATACATCGCTCATGGATTGTTTTTTTCTGAAACATTTTTGTTGGAGGTTTGTCTAACGTTTTTTTTTTAAATGTTACTACTTGTTTCAGAACATTCAAAAGTTACCTTCCCATAATGTTTGCAAAATGAGAAAATGGAATGTTCCTTAAACATTTGCATAACCAAGAAAAAAGCTTTTGAAGTGTGTTTAACTGACAGGACTAGTTGAGTTCTTTACCGCTGATCAGGAACACAGGGTTCAGGAAGTCAAACTTCAGCATTTTCTTAATGTTGGTCACAAATGGATCTTTGGGGTTGTTGAGGGAGTCGATGTCCACGCTGAACGCTGTGCTGGTCACCACATCCATACTGTACGCGCCGAAGAACCTGAACACATGCAGTCAAGAGAAAGCCATTATTATTATCCTCATCTGATCAACACAGTTTATATACAGTACTCTTCATGTAGTGAATGTTTCCTCTGTCTGGGAGGTTATTAAAGGTGATTGGTGAGGAAATTGAACACCTTTGCTCTGGTAATTATAGTGATATAATTGCGGCTCCATTCTTATCTCTTCAGATAACGAGAAGCATTTGTGATATTATGCAATGTCTCACTCTTTAATATCCACGTTTTCTCCTCGTGTTGCTGATTTCCCCAGATTCTGAACTAGAATTTGAGAGTGTGTCTTCATGATGCCAAACATCTAGAGGGAGAAGCAGAAGTACATCATCATCATCTTCATAATATCTTTACCGGTAATGTTGATATTTATTATGAAGAGAACCATTCACTCACACATCACCCTCAGCATGAATGATTCTGTAGTTCAGTTCAAATGTAGTATAGCACAATTGTACTGCCTTCACGTAACGCTTCAGATAAGCGATGTAATAAATACTGCTGTAACCTTTGTTTGCGTGAGAAAGATCCAGATAAAGACTCACAAACCTCCTTTAACCTCCCGCTGGTGAAGGAAGGCGAGAGCACGCTGCGGATTCTCCTCCAGTCGTCGTCTTCAACGATGGACACGGCGTCGTACAGCTGCCCGTTCAGACGGAAGTTCTGCCGGATCAGAGGACAAATGTGGACAGTGAAGAGAGAATAACAATACAAGCACAATCTCTGTCCTGAAAATATTCAAATGATTAATGAAAATAATTCACATTTATAAACTGAAGTACCGTTTATATTTTACAGAGATAAAAGATAGGCGGAATACGATATTTCTATGAATCTGCAAAACTTTTGCGTTCCCAAAGAAATGTTGCAATCTCTTGCTAATCTTTTCCGTTCCCCTGAGAAACATTGCGTTCTTTCACAAATCTTTTGAGTTCCTGGAGAAACTTTGCGTTCTTTCACAAATCTTTTGAGTTCCTGGAGAAAGTTTGCATTCTTTCACAAATCTTTTTGTGATCCCAAAGAAACGTTGCATTATCTCAAAAAACGTTTGCGTTCCATGGGAAACAAATCTTTTGCGTTCCCAAAGAAATGTTGCGTTCTCTTACGAATATTTTGAGTTCCTGGAGAAACTTTGCGTTCTTTCACAAATCTTTTGTTCCCGGAGAAACTTTGCGTTCTTTCACAAATCTTTTGTTCCCGGAGAAACTTTGCGTTCTTTCACAAATCATTTGAGTTCCTGGAGAAACTTTGCGTTCTTTCACAAATCTTTTGAGTTCCTGGAGAAACTTTGCATTCTTTCACAAATCTTTTGATCCCGGAAAAACTTTGCGTTTTTTCACAAATCTTTTGTTCCCGGAGAAACTTTGCGTTCTTTCACAAATCTTTTGAGTTCCTGGAGAAACTTTGTGTTCTTTCACAAATCTTTTGAGTTCCTGGAGAAACTTTGCGTTCTTTCACAAATCTTTTGATCCCGGAGAAACTTTGCGTTCTTTCACAAATCTTTTGAGTTCCTGGAGAAACTTTGCGTTCTTTCACAAATCTTTTGTTCCCGGAGAAACTTTGCGTTCTTTCACAAATCTTTTGAGTTCCTGAAGAAACTTTGCGTTCTTTCACAAATCTTTTGAGTTCCTGGAGAAACTTTGCTTTCTTTCACAAATCTTTTGTTCCCGGAGAAACTTTGCGTTCTTTCACAAATCTTTTGATCCTGGAGAAACTTTGCGTTCTTTCACAAATCTTTTGATCCCATAGAAACTTTGTGTTCTTTCACAAATCTTTTGTTCCCGGAGAAACTTTGCGTTCTTTCACAAATCTTTTGAGTTCCTGGAGAAACTTTGCGTAATTTCACAAATCTTTTGATCCCGGAGAAACTTTGCGTTCTCTCACAAATCTTTTGATCCTGGAGAAACTTTGCGTTCTTTCACAAATCTTTTGATCCCGGAGAAACTTTGCGTTCTTTTAACAAATCTTTTGAGTTCCTGGAGAAACTTTGCGTTCTTTCACAAATCTTTTGATCCCGGAGAAACTTTGCGTTCTTTCACAAATCTTTTGATCCCGGAGAAACTTTGCGTTCTTTCACAAATCTTTTGTTCCCGGAGAAACTTTGCGTTCTTTCACAAATCTTTTGAGTTCCTGGAGAAACTTTCCGTTATTTCACAAATCTTTTGAGTTCCTGGAGAAACTTTCCGTTCTTTCACAAATCTTTTGTTCCCGGAGAAACGTTCCGTTCTTTCACAAATCTTTTGAGTTCCTGGAGAAACTTTGCGTTCTTTCACAAATCTTTTGTTCCCGGAGAAACGTTCCGTTCTTTCACAAATCTTTTGAGTTCCTGAAGAAACTTTGCGTTCTTTCACAAATCTTTTGAGTTCCTGGAGAAACTTTGCTTTCTTTCACAAATCTTTTGTTCCCGGAAAACTTTGCGTTCTTTCACAAATCTTTTGATCCTGGAGAAACTTTGCGTTCTTTCACAAATCTTTTGATCCCAGAGAAACTTTGTGTTCTTTCACAAATCTTTTGTTCCCGGAGAAACTTTGCGTTCTTTCACAAATCTTTTGAGTTCCTGGAGAAACTTTGCGTAATTTCACAAATCTTTTGATCCCGGAGAAACTTTGCGTTCTCTCACAAATCTTTTGATCCTGGAGAAACTTTGCGGTCTTTCACAAATCTTTTGATCCCGGAGAAACTTTGCGTTCTTTTAACAAATCTTTTGAGTTCCTGGAGAAACTTTGCGTTCTTTCACAAATCTTTTGATCCCGGAGAAACTTTGCGTTCTTTCACAAATCTTTTGATCCCGGAGAAACTTTGCGTTCTTTCACAAATCTTTTGTTCCCGGAGAAACTTTGCTTTCTTTCACAAATCTTTTGAGTTCCTGGAGAAACTTTCCGTTATTTCACAAATCTTTTGAGTTCCTGGAGAAACTTTCCGTTCTTTCACAAATCTTTTGTTCCCGGAGAAACGTTTCGTTCTTTCACAAATCTTTTGAGTTCCTGGAGAAACTTTGCGTTCTTTCACAAATCTTTTGTTCCCGGAGAAACGTTCCGTTCTTTCACAAATCTTTTGTTCCCGGAGAAACTTTGCATTCTTTCACAAATCTTTTGAGTTCCTGGAGAAACTTTGCGTTCTTTCACAAATCTTTTGAGTTCCTGGAGAAACTTTGCGTTCTTTCACAAATCTTTTGTTCCCGGAGAAACGTTCCGTTCTTTCACAAATCTTTTGAGTTCCTGGAGAAACTTTGCGTTGTTTCACAAATCTTTTGTTCCCGGAGAAACTTTGCGTTCTTTCACAAATCTTTTGAGTTCCTGGAGAAACTTTGCGTTCTTTCACAAATCTTTTGAGTTCCTGGAGAAACTTTGCTTTCTTTCACAAATCTTTTGTTCCTGGAGAAACTTTGCGTTCTTTCACAAATCTTTTGAGTTCCTGGAGAAACTTTGCGTTCTTTCACAAATCTTTTGAGTTCCTGGAGAAACTTTGCGTTCTTTCACAAATCTTTTGTTCCAGGAGAAACTTTGCGTTCTTTCACAAATCTTTTGAGTTCCTGGAGAAACTTTGCGTTCTTTCACAAATCTTTTGAGTTCCTGGAGAAACTTTGCGTTCTTTCACAAATCTTTTGTTCCCGGAGAAACTTTGCGTTCTTTCACAAATCTTTTGAGTTCCTGGAGAAACTTTGCGTTCTTTCACAAATCTTTTGTTCCCGGAGAAACTTTGCGTTCTTTCACAAATCTTTTGAGTTCCTGGAGAAACTTTGCGTTCTTTCACAAATCTTTTGAGTTCCTGGAGAAACTTTGCGTTCTTTCACAAATCTTTTGTTCCCGGAGAAACTTTGCGTTCTTTCACAAATCTTTTGAGTTCCTGGAGAAACTTTGCATTCTTTCACAAATCTTTTGAGTTCCTGGAGAAACTTTGCTTTCTTTCACAAATCTTTTGTTCCCGGAGAAACTTTCCGTTCTTTCACAAATCTTTTGTTCCTGGAGAAACTTTGCTTTCTTTCACAAATCTTTTGTTCCTGGAGAAACTTTGCGTTCTTTCACAAATCTTTTGTTCCAGGAGAAACTTTGCGTTCTTTCACAAATCTTTTGTTCCCGGAGAAACTTTGCGTTCTTTCACAAATCTTTTGTTCCCGGAGAAACTTTGCGTTCTTTCACAAATCTTTTGAGTTCCTGGAGAAACTTTGTGTTCTTTCACAAATCCTTTGATCCCGGAGAAACTTTGCGTTCTCTCACAAATCTTTTGATCCCGGAGAAACTTAGTGTTCTTTCACAAATCTTTTGATCCCGGAGAAACTTTGCGTTCTTTCACAAATCTTTTGTTCCCGGAGAAACTTTGCGTTCTTTCACAAATCTTTTGATCCCGGAGAAACTTTGCCGTCTTTCACAAATCTTTTGAGTTCCTGGAGAAACTTTGCCTTCTTTCACAAATCTTTTGTTCCCGGAGAAACTTTGCGTTCTTTCACAAATCTTTTGTTCCAGGAGAAACTTTGCGTTCTTTCACAAATCTTTTGAGTTCCTGGAGAAACTTTGCGTTCTTTCACAAATCTTTTGTTCCCGGAGAAACGTTCCGTTCTTTCACAAATCTTTTGTTCCCGGAGAAACTTTGCGTTCTTTCACAAATCTTTTGTTCCCGGAGAAACTTTGCGTTCTTTCACAAATCTTTTGAGTTCCTGGAGAAACTTTGCGTTCTTTCACAAATCTTTTGTTCCCGGAGAAACTTTGCGTTCTTTCACAAATCTTTTGAGTTCCTGGAGAAACTTTGCATTCTTTCACAAATCTTTTGAGTTCCTGGAGAAACTTTGCTTTCTTTCACAAATCTTTTGTTCCCAGAGAAACTTTGCGTTCTTTCACAAATCTTTTGAGTTCCTGGAGAAACTTTGCGTTCTTTCACAAATCTTTTGAGTTCCTGGAGAAACTTTGCCTTCTTTCACAAATCTTTTGTTCCCGGAGAAACTTTGCGTTCTTTCACAAATCTTTTGTTCCCGGAGAAACTTTGCGTTCTTTCACAAATCTTTTGAGTTCCTGGAGAAACTTTGCGTTCTTTCACAAATCTTTTGAGTTCCTGGACAAACTTTGCGTTCTTTCACAAATCTTTTGTTCCTGGAGAAACTTTGCGTTCTTTCACAAATCTTTTGAGTTCCTGGAGAAACTTTGCGTTCTTTCACAAATCTTTTGTTCCCGGAGAAACTTTGCGTTCTTTCACAAATCTTTTGAGTTCCTGGAGAAACTTTGCGTTCTTTCACAAATCTTTTGAGTTCCTGGACAAACTTTGCGTTCTTTCACAAATCTTTTGTTCCTGGAGAAACTTTGCGTTCTTTCACAAATCTTTTGAGTTCCTGGAGAAACTTTGCGTTCTTTCACAAATCTTTTGATCCCGGAGAAACTTAGTGTTCTTTCACAAATCTTTTGAGTTCCTGGAGAAACTTTCCGTTCTTTCACAAATCTTTTGAGTTCCTGGAGAAACTTTGCTTTCTTTCACAAATCTTTTGTTCCCGGAGAAACTTTGCGTTCTTTCACAAATCTTTTGTTCCCGGAGAAACTTTGCTTTCTCTCACAAATCTTTTGTTCCCGGAGAAACTTTGCGTTCTTTCACAAATCTTTTGATCCCGGAGAAACCTTGCGGTCTTTCACAAATCTTTTGATCCCGGAGAAACCTTGCGGTCTTTCACAAATCTTTTGATCCCAAAAAACTCTGTGTTCTCTTGCAAATCTTTTGTGTTGCCAGATAATATTTACCTTCCCTCACAAAACGTTTGTGTTCCCCAGACAAACTTTGTGTTTGCTCGAAAATCTTTTATGTTCTCTAAAAAAACATCTGCATTCCCAAAGAAACTTTGCGTTCCTTTACCCCTGAGAAACTTTGTGTCCTCTCGCAAAAGCATTGAAAAATATTTTTTCCTTTCTTTTCTTTTTGTATCATAACCATATCCTCAAGGGTTCTAAAGTATTTCAAAACTATTTCCTGTATGAATGATGACGAAGATGATGGTGATTTTACCCTTCTGTTGGTGAAGAGAGAGTAACATTCTTTAATCAGGATGGTTTTGATGATGGATTGATCCGTGATGCACAGAACGGGTTGCCTTGCATCGTAGATACTGTGAGAAACACAAACATTACATTCAGAAGAATAATTCAGTTCATTATAATTGTACGATACACTGTCATTATCATGGTCTCATAATGACCGTCTTCCTCGGCTCTTCGTTACAGATCTTAATGTTAAACCTTCAATGATGTTTGTGATTTCATCTGAAACCGATGCACACAGTGGAGTCATTTCTGTTTCAGATGTTCTGAAATGATTCTTTCAGATGATTCATTGAGATTGATCAGTGAAGTGTCATCCGTTAGTCTCACACTCACCCCCAGATTCGTCCATACTTCTTGAAACAGTCGAGATCGAAATTATGAAACCCCTGAAAGCACAGCAACAGACAAGTTCACATTAAGACACGTTCAGAAGAGTCATAAGAAAAACACTGAGAGAAGACTATAGTATCATCCGTGTGTTTGACACAGACAGGTTCATGTTAGATTCGCATGGATCATTAACAAACCTGCGATGGACTGACGGAGAACCAGTAGATCATCAAGATCCAGATGTGACCAAAGGTGAGTTAAACACAATAACAGACTCATACTGTATTTGCTTTATAATAAACTCACCTCTCGATATCTCAGCATCGTTCCGAAGAACGGAATGGGTTTGGGACCCGCTATTCCCAACTTCTTGAACTGACTGTGAGGCCAGTATCCATATCTGGAAAGGACATCAAAACCATTTAAAACAAAACAATCCCAGCTGATAAAAATATGTTCTGAGAATGTTTTCCTAATGTTCTTATTATGTTAAAAAAAGTCTTGGTTGTGTGAACATTTAGGAAACATTCCATTTTATCCTTCTACAAACATTATGGGAAAGCTATAGTCCAAATAACTATGGTTAATGATACTGGAAAAACGTTTGTTCATATCTTTGAGAGAACCTTGACAGAACGTTCTCTGTTTGCTGGGATTTTACACAGATCTTATGACACATACAGCATTAGATATTTGAAATGGTTAAAGTCACCTTTATTTATATATCGCTTTTTTACAATACAGATTGTTTCAAAGCAGCTTTACAGAGATAATAGGGAAATTTAAACCTGTTAAAATATCACCTGATACAGTGACTGTAATAATAGCCCTGCATCTCATTTTTATTGAGATTTTAGAACTAAAGATTTAAAGATTTTAGACAACAAGCATCATGAATCACTCACAATACCAGAAGCGCCACAAACAGCATGAGCAGAGCCCATGTTTCAGCTGAGATGAACAGACCGTAGCTCATGGTTCCTGATCCTGGGACGCTCAGACTGGGAACACACGGAGAGGAGCAGGGGTTTTATTCTTCTCTTGGATTACACATTAACCAATGCAGAACACACAAACAGGAAGAACCTCTACACACACTGACAAACACACGGCTAACCTCTGACCAGACTATTCATCACACAACTGCAATAATCACGTGTTCTGCTCCTGTTACACGCAATTGTGTTTGTTTTTTGTTTCTCCTATAATCTCTTCCCTCGGATATCACAGGCTCTGTTTGTTGAACACTTCTCATAGCTGAAGTCCCCGAGGAAAAAGAAATCACATGATCTCCTTGATTAATGGGTTGGGTGGCACTGAGATCGAATGCCTCTCAGATGAGCTCATCTGTGGTCTTACTGTACTCTCATTTTCGCTAATGATTCAGATAGCTAAATAAGTAAGTAAAGCAAAAAAAGCACAATCTGATCAATAGTGTTTTCTTTATACACAGAGCTGAAGTTGAGTACCTGTTGATTTTTCTGTTTGGTTCTAGACCAAGATATTGTAGAGTCTGTTATGTCAGTGTGAACCTCCAGACGAGGACGTGCTCGTATTTGATCTAAATGAGTCGCAGCACCAGCGTCCGGCAGAGGGACAGTGTGTGTGTTTATCGAGAGGCTGTCATGATATTACAGTCATAAATGCCGTTTACATAATGTGATGCTGGAGAGATACGAGAGTTCAGTGTACAGTATTCAGTGTACAGTATTCAGTGTACAGTAGTATTTAGTGTACAGCATTCAGAGTACGGTATTCAGAGTACGGTATTCGGTGTACGGTATTCGGCGTACGGTATTCAGCGTACGGTATTCGGCGTACGGTATTCGGTGTACGGTATACAGTATTCGGCGTACGGTATTCGGTGTACGGTATACGGTATTCGGCGTACGGTATTCGGTGTACGGTATTCGGCGTACGGTATTCGGCGTACGGTATTCGGCGTACGGTATTCGGTGTACGGTATTCGGTGTACGGTATTAGGTGTACGGTATTAAGTGTACGGTAGCGTACGGTATTCAGTGTACGGTATTCAGCGTACGGTATTCAGTGTACGGTATTCAGTGTACGGTATTAAGTGTACGGTATTCAGTGTACGGTATTCAGTGTACGGTATTAAGTGTACGGTATTCAGTGTACGGTATTCAGTGTACGGTATTAAGTGTACGGTATTAAGTGTACGGTATTCAGTGTACGGTATTCAGTGTACGGTATTAAGTGTACGGTATTAAGTGTACGGTATTCAGTGTACGGTATTCAGTGTACGGTATTCAGTGTACGGTATTCAGTGTACGGTATTCAGTGTACGGTATTAAGTGTACGGTATTCAGTGTACGGTATTAAGTGTACGGTATTCAGTGTACGGTATTAAGTGTACGGTAGCGTACGGTATTCAGTGTACGGAATTCAGCGTACGGTATTCAGCGTACGGTATTCAGTGTACGGTATTTTGTGTTTACGGTATTAAGTGTACGGTATTCAGTGTACGGTATTAAGCGTACGGTATTAAGCGTACGGTATTCAGTGTACGGTATTCAGTGTAAGGTATTTTGTGTTTACGGTATTAAGTGTACGGTATTCAGTGTACGGTATTAAGCGTACGGTATTAAGCGTACGGTATTCAGTGTACGGTATTCAGTGTACGGTATTCAGTGTACGGTATTAAGTGTACGGTATTCAGCGTACGGTATTCAGTGTACGGTATTAAGTGTACGGTATTAAGTGTACGGTATTCAGTGTACGGTATTCAGTGTACGGTATTAAGTGTACGGTTTTCAGTGTACGGTATTCAGTGTACGGTATTAAGTGTACGGTATTCAGTGTACGGTATTCAGTGTACGGTATTCAGTGTACGGTATTAAGTGTACGGTATTCAGTGTACGGTATTCAGTGTACGGTATTCAGTGTACGGTATTAAGTGTACGGTATTCAGTGTACGGTATTCAGTGTACGGTATTCAGTGTACGGTATTAAGTGTACGGTATTCAGTGTACGGTATTCAGTGTACGGTAGCATACGGTATTCAATGTACGGTATTAAGTGTACGGTAGCATACGGTATTCAGTGTACGGTATTAAGTGTACGGTATTCAGTGTACGGTATTCAGTGTACGGTATTAAGTGTACGGTATTAAGTGTACGGTAGCGTACGGTATTCAGTGTACGGTATTCAGTGTACGGTATTCAGTGTACGGTATTAAGTGTACGGTATTAAGTGTACGGTATTCAGTGTACGGTATTAGTGTACGGTATTCAGTGTACGGTATTCAGTGTACGGTATTCAGTGTACGGTATTAAGTGTACGGTATTAAGTGTACGGTATTAAGTGTACGGTATTAAGTGTACGGTATTCAGTGTACGGTATTCAGTGTACGGTATTCAGTGTACGGTATTCAGTGTACGGTATTAAGTGTACGGTATTCAGTGTACGGTATTAAGTGTACGGTATTCAGTGTACGGTATTCAGTGTACGGTATTCAGTGTACGGTATTAAGTGTACGGTATTCAGTGTACGGTATTCAGTGTACGGTATTAAGTGTACGGTATTCAGTGTACGGTATTCAGTGTACGGTAGCATACGGTATTCAATGTACGGTATTAAGTGTACGGTAGCATACGGTATTCAGTGTACGGTATTAAGTGTACGGTATTCAGTGTACGGTTTTCAGTGTACGGTATTAAGTGTACGGTATTAAGTGTACGGTAGCGTACGGTATTCAGTGTACGGTATTCAGTGTACGGTATTCAGTGTACGGTATTAAGTGTACGGTATTAAGTGTACGGTATTCAGTGTACGGTATTAAGTGTACGGTAGCGTACGGTATTCAGTGTACGGTATTCAGTGTACGGTATTCAGTGTACGGTATTAAGTGTACGGTATTCAGTGTACGGTATTAAGTGTACGGTAGCGTACGGTATTCAGTGTACGGTATTCAGTGTACGGTATTCAGTGTACGGTATTAAGTGTACGGTATTAAGTGTACGGTATTCAGTGTACGGTATTAAGTGTACGGTAGCGTACGGTATTCAGTGTACGGTATTCAGTGTACGGTATTCAGTGTACGGTATTCAGTGTACCGTATTCAGTGTATGGTATTCAGCGTACGGTATTCAGTGTACGGTATTAAGTGTACGGTATTCAGTGTACGGTATTAAGTGTACGGTAGCGTACGGTATTCAGTGTACGGTATTCAGTGTACCGTATTCAGTGTACCGTATTCAGTGTATGGTATTCAGCGTACGGTATTCAGTGTACGGAATTTTGTTTTATTTTATCACTTCGGGGTACGCGAAACGAATTCACAACGCTTTATCTGTAGAGTGGGAAAGGGATCCTCCATAGGGAGAGGATAGTGGACACTTCAGCACTGCATTGTCATCGGGTCCAGGCGGATCTCCTTCGTCAGATCTGGACACGGCCTGGATCCGGCAGGCTGCGGAAAAACCTCGGGATAAACAAAGACACTAATATTACCGTAGATGCCATTCTTCTTATGATGTAACGAGTACATCAAGATTTAAGGGAAGTGTTCCCAGTTCCGGCTTACCTAATCTATCCAGCCTAACATTGAATTATAGAAGTCTATAGTGTATTATGTGTATGCTAGGTCAAAGAGATGTGTTTTTAGTCTAGCTTTGAACTCTGGAAGCATCTCTTTCAATAGGGTTGAAAAATAAGCAGATCTAGCAGCTTTTAAAGCCTCTCTGTATGCGATCGAGCTCTCCTTCCATGATATCCGAAATACCTCTAGTTTAGTTTTCTTCCAGTTGCGCTCCATGTTTTTGACTGCTCTCTTAAGGGCCTGAGTGTGTGTGTGTGTGCTCGTTGTACCACGACGTTGGACTATTTTCTTTAATCTTCTTTAAGCGCAACGGAGCAACTGCGTCTAAAGTGCTGGAAAAGAGAGAGTTAAACGTTTCTGTCACGATATCGAGTTCTTAAGCTATCCGGGATGCTGAGATGATGAAACTGATTAGGAAGATTATTGATAAAGCAATCTTTAGTGGCAGAAGTTATAGGTCTAACGTATTTATAACACGGAGTCGGCTTTGCAGCCTTGGCTAAATGTAATTTACATGAGACTAGATAATGATCTGAGATGTCATCGCTCTGCTGCAGAATTTCAACGGCATCAACATCTATTCCATGTGATAATATTAGATCTAGAGTATGATTACGACAATGAGTAGGTCCTGACACGTGTTGTCTAACTCCAATTGAGTTTATAATGTCTTTAAATGCCAATCCCAATGCATCTTTTTCATTATCTACATGTATATTAAAATCACCAACAATTAGTACTTTATCTGCAGCCAATACTAATTCTGATAGAAAGTCCGCAAATTCTTTGATAAAATCTTTATGGTGCCCTGGTGGCCTGTATACAGTAGCCAGCATAATTCTCAAATGTGATTTATTGTTTACACTATATATTTTTACATTAAGCACCAATAATTCAAAAGAAGTATATTTAAAACTAGATTTCTTAGTGGTTTTGAAAATATTACTATAAATTACAGCAACACCTCCCCCTTTGCCTTTCAGACGAGGTTCATGTTTATAACTGTAATCTTGTGGGGTTGACTCATTTAAAATAATGTAATCGTTAGGTTTTAGCCAGGTTTTTGTCAAACACAGCACATCTAGATTATAATCTGAAATCATATCATTAACTATGAGCGATTTTGAATATTCAGCAACCCAAGCTTTATCACTTGCTCATCTGTATTATATCTGTTTTTTATTTGTTAAACATCAATTCAACTTTTAACCTTAGATGGGTTTGAGAATTTTTGGGATTTTCAATTTCGGGGAACAGACAGTCTCTATATGATATCTAGGTAAAAGAGGATGTGATGGGATTTATCTGACCTTGGTGACGCGAGGCTTATTTAGACGAATATACGTGCACTCTTTCACTGACTAGATATATTTAAAATAATGCAGGCCACTTTTTACTGGTAACATCAGACGTTTGGCATTATCAGGACCCATAAATGTTCTCCCATTGCATTCGATCAAAAAAATGATATGTTGGTTTTAATTAACTTTTTTTTACGTCAACAGGTTCTGATATGTTGGCTTTAATTAACTTTTTTGTGTCAACAGGTTCCACATAACTGGGTTACGTTAAACAAACATAATTTGTTCATGTAACTTCAACATCATGGAATTAAGTCATTTTAAGCGACCGAATTAAACTCTGAGCTGAGTGTTAAATGAACAAATTATGTTAAAAAAAAAAAATTAGGAGAAAAACATAATTTTAAGTCACCACTATGGTGATCAGTGTTTGATTTTGTTGGCCTCTTGACCATTAAATCATTAACTTTAGATTGTGTTTGGCTGCTGTACATGAGTTATAACAGCCAGATGAACAAATAGAAAAGGTGATCTGATGGTGTTGGTTATGTTATAACATAATCATTATATCACAATCATTTGACCTGATAAACTCATATAGAACCCAATTTCCGAGTTAAGTTTACTTTATGGATTAAAGCAGCACTGTCATTGTTGAGCATACCAATTTTAGCCTTTTTTAATCCACGATATATTATGTTACATCCCTAATAATGAGATATTTCATCAACGGTGGGAATGTTTATCTTGAGATATGGAGGGAGCGACACTAATGATCTCTGATAAGAGGCCGATTGCTTGGCTTTTACACACGTATACAGCAGTGTAATGCAGATGAATGAGATATGACAAAACATATTTCCCAAATCAGCACTTCAACTTATTTTAATATAAGATACTTTATTATTTTTCCAATTTTAATTGATATCACCGGCGGCAGATAAACAATAAGACGGATCGGGATTCGAACCTAAAGCATCCCAATGCAACATGACCCACAATAAACCCGAAAGGAAATATGAGTTCACTGCAGTGAAGAGCAACATGTTGATCACAGATATCTGCATCATGTGTGATGTTTATGATGGTCATCATAATCATGTTCATAGGGCAGCAGCCTCAGTAATTCCTTACCAGATTATGTGGGCTAGAGTGCGCGATTCTCGTCAATAAATGTCAGAGCCGGCCCGAGCCTTTTGGGGGCCCTAAGCAGAATTTGATTTGGGGGCCCCTCCCATTACGCGGAGTCACCTGTGCTTGACGATTATTGACACAAATAAAAAGCAACAATGATACATTATAAATTAACATTATACATTAATCTCAGTGGTTCATGTAGGTTGTCTACAAACCGGAAGGTTGGTGGTTCAATCCCCGGTTCCACCTGGCCAAGTGTCGAGGTGTCCATGAGCAAGACACCTAACCCCAGCTGCTCCCGACGAGCTGGATGGCGCCTTGTATGGCTGACACCGCCGTCGGTGTGTGAATGAGTGTATGAATGAGTGAATGTGAGGCAAACTGTAAAGCGCTTTGGTGGTCTGTGAAAGCGCTATAGTTCAATTGCTGCACACAACATACCGTCTGCAAACATACTTTTATCTTGCTCTTTTTTTCTCCTCCTGTCTTCGTTCCATTTTCGGCACCAGAGGGATACGTCCTTTTGTGACATTGCTTAACATTACCGCGAGTCCGCGACTATGCGCAGTTGCGCACGAATTGTCTATGCACGCGCGAGGTGTCTAGATTATGCGCATGACTTAAAGCAGCAGTTGTAGGGATTGATCATGAAATCAGAATTTTCTTTTATTGTCTTTAATTATTCATTCATTCATATTAATTCATTCATTTATGTCACTTGTTTAAGTTATCTAAAAAAATATTTTTCGATTTTTCGACTCGATTGGGGGGCCCCCTGGTGGCCAAGGGGCCCCAAGCAGCCGCTTAGTTCGCTTATGCCTCGGGCCGGCCCTGTGGGTTGACATTGGACTTTCGATATTCTCACAAGCATCTATTTACATATGACATTGGTTACACTTTTCTAACTTCAATAACATTTGAAGAGAATGAATTACAATCCCAAAACCAACTGCAAGTGTTTGTGTAGGTGAGGTACGATGCACACCTTTGAGATTTTTTTATATTTAATGCATGAACCAAAAAACTAGATCAAATTTACACGTGTTGGAATAATTGGTTTTCTTCAAAAAAATGTGATGTTTTCTTAGTTAAATAATTAAAAGAACTGACGACACAACTGTTTTTATCAAACATGTTTATTTGTTTTCTGCAATTTGTCATCTGTGGCCAGGGATAACTATGGGAAAATGGAAGCTTGTTTTAACCACGGAATAAAAAAAATGTTAAAAGATAATTGCAATAACTTAATAATAACAACAATAGCTAATAACTTTTTATCTCACACATCCTGACTTTTTTTTCTCAGAATTGTGTGATATAGTCGCAATTGCAAGTTATAATGTCATTTGCGAATTATAAACGTGCAATTACCTGTTAAAGTCAGAATTGTGAGATAAAAAGTCTCTATTAGCTTTTTTATTTCATATGGTCGAAACACGTATAATGAGTTGCCTTGTTGAATTTTTTGGTGATTGAGTGCTATTCTTTGCCTAAATTGCTGTCAGTTATTTAAATAAATATTAAAAATCAAAATGAAGTGCTTCGTACCTGACACCTACATGCAAACTTTTCAGTTGATTTTATGAATGCAAGTCATTCTCTTCAAATGCTATTGAGCTTTATATGTTGTATGAGCCCATACAGCAGTGAAAATAAGTCATTCTCTTTAAATGCTCCCTCAGACTGAAGTTAAATACGTTTTAAACCAATGTCGAATGCAACTTTAGAGACGCTCCCTAAATCTGCATAGGTCTCCTTCCACAGCCATTGTATTGACAAAAACGGTGTAATTTGTCCGATGTATCCGTTTGGAAATATACTGGAGATAAATTAATGTAGAATATGCCTTTGTCCCGATGGAGATGCAGACTTTGGAAGTCTGGAAGGGATTACACTGGATGAGATCAGTGAATGAGGGAATAAACGGTGAATATTGGTTCCTCCAGGGCAGCAGAGGGCGCTGTGACCGCATGATCCCCGCGGAACATCGAGTCCTCGCGGCTGCAACGCTCCGCTGGTGCGTGTTTACTCTATTTATCTGCTTATTATCTTCTACTATGATTGATGTTTTTACCACTTTAGTGCTTTAATGACCGCAAACGATGCATGTATCTCGCTGTTATTGTACCTGACTGTTTCATTCACAGTTTCAGGAGAAACGAGCAGAAGTCTGTTTAGTTTCTCACACACATTAAGTTATTAAATCCAGCGACTGAACATAAATGTGGTAAATGAATGAGGCATTACTGTAGAAGAGTCCTGGGCTAGTTGTCACAGACAGATTTGACGATTAAGTCCAAATTAATGCTGTTTTGTATTTGTGTGTGACGTGATTTAATCTGTTATGTTTACAGTTTTATGTGTTGGGTAATAAGTGAACTTATAACACACTGACATACATTTTGACAAGACTCATTTATGTAACGATAGTAAATTTTAACAGAAAGTTTGAACTTTGTTTCTTATGGTGAGGGTATTTCCCCCCTAAAAGTCACGTGACAACCCCAGCGAACACGGAACGTTTCCAACAACGTTCTGTAAATGTTATGTTAAGATAAAATATTCTAAAAATAACAACGTTCTTACAACATTATATAGGCTATATTTTGTCTCTTGACGTTAAGAGAACACATTCTCAGAACAACGTCTGTATGATGTTTTTATTTGAAAACTTTCTCATAAGGTTGAGAGAATGTTATTTGTAGTTGATGAACGTTCTCATAATTTATTTATAATTTAATGAACGTTAATGTGCTTAGAATATTACAAATACATGTTCAAAGACTGTTATATGTGAGTAAAAAACAAGGTTATGGGAATGTTGTGTTAACATTATTAATGTAACCTTTTTAAAGAATGTTCTTACATTTTAGAAACATTGCAAATCACTGTTTCCACAAAAAAAAAATGTAAGCTGGGATTTAACTTAAGTTAAAGTAAGTTACAATTCACTAATATTTGACATCTCTTTGCATTTGAAAATGATCATGTAAACGTTTTGTAAGACATTATGGTACTTGTCTTGATGCTTTGGACTAGCATAGTTAGCACTAGTTAGGTGGCAGGTTAGGTCCTCTGCGGACTGGGTTGAACTGGTTTTCGTTGTGTCTGTTAAGTGGCGGCAGGACCGGGGTCACGTGACGACTCTGAAGACCAGCTGACGACTGACGGACACGGAGAGGCTCACACACAAAGGTCAGACATCGGCACTGCGATTAGTCGGGCTGCTCGATTATGGCACAAATCATAACAATGATTATTTTTGGTCAGCATTGTAATCACAATTATTCAACGCAATTATTGGTGGGCGATGTGATCAAAGTCTTATTTCACGATATTAAATATCAGTAAAATTTCACAATTATCGATACTTCACTGGGTAACTAATTTAAGAAAAGGTCCTTAAAATGCAAAAGACAAGTCAGCCAGGCAATAAGAACTAAGCAACGAATTACAAATAAGTACAAGAGAACGAAAATACAAATTAAGGGTTTTAAGTTTTCCAGGAAGATGTGCTAACAGTGTATTCAGATGGGTAAGTCTACAACATAAAATGTAATAGTAAAATGTAAGAGAGAGAGAGAGAGAGAGGTACGGGTGAGAGAGAGAAAGAGAGAGAGGGACGGGTGAGAGAGAGGGACGAGAAAGAGAAAGAGAGAGGGGTACGGGTGAGAGAGAGAGAGAGAGGTACGGGTGAGAGAGAGAAGGACGAGAGAGAGAGAGAAAGAGAGAGAGAGGGACGTGAGAGAGAGAGAGGGACGAGAGAGAGAGAGAGGGGTACGGGTGAGAGAGAGAGAGAAAGAGGGACGAGAGAGAGAGAGGGACGAGAGAGAGAGAGAGAGAGGGGTACGGGTGAGTTAGCGAGAGAGAGAGAGAGAGAGGTACGGGTGAGTTAGAGAGAGAGAGAGAGGGGTACGGGTGAGTTAGCGAGAGAGAGAGAGGTACGGGTGAGTTAGCGAGAGAGAGAGGTACGGGTGAGTTAGAGAGAGAGAGAGAGGTACGGGTGAGTTAGAGAGAGGGAGAGAGAGAGAGAGGGGTACGGGTGAGTTAGCGAGAGAGAGAGAGAGGTACGGGTGAGTTAGCGAGAGAGAGAGAGAGGTACGGGTGAGTTAGCGAGAGAGAGAGAGAGGGACGGGTGAGAGAGAGGGACGAGAAAGAGAAAGAGAGAGGGGTACGGGTGAGAGAGAGAGAGAGAGGTACGGGTGAGAGAGAGAAGGACGAGAGAGAGAGAGAAAGAGAGAGAGAGGGACGTGAGAGAGAGAGAGGGACGAGAGAGAGAGAGAGGGGTACGGGTGGGAGAGAGAGAGAGAGAAAGAGGGACGAGAGAGAGAGAGGGACGAGAGAGAGAGAGAGAGAGGGGTACGGGTGAGTTAGCGAGAGAGAGAGAGAGAGAGAGAGAGGTACGGGTGAGTTAGAGAGAGAGAGAGAGGGGTACGGGTGAGTTAGCGAGAGAGAGAGAGGTACGGGTGAGTTAGCGAGAGAGAGAGGTACGGGTGAGTTAGAGAGAGAGAGAGAGGTACGGGTGAGTTAGAGAGAGGGAGAGAGAGAGAGAGGGGTACGGGTGAGTTAGCGAGAGAGAGAGAGAGGTACGGGTGAGTTAGCGAGAGAGAGAGAGAGGTACGGGTGAGTTAGCGAGAGAGAGAGAGAGAGGTACGGGTGAGTTAGCGAGAGAGAGAGAGAGGTACGGGTGAGTTAGCGAGAGAGAGAGAGAGGTACGGGTGAGTTAGCGAGAGAGAGAGAGGTACGGGTGAGTTAGCGAGAGAGAGAGAGAGGTACGGGTGAGTTAGCGAGAGAGGTAGTGCTGCACGAATGCGCTATGGCGCTTTGCAATCAAATATGATTTTAAATAGACTTATTGAAAATAAAGAAAATCAATGTGTGGCGGTCAGTGTTGATATTGTTGATATTGATATTGTGTTGATTATCGGGCTGCCACAAATAAACGAATGTATGGGAAACCCTGCTGTTTAATATCAAACACGTCCGGTTAGCATGACAGTTTAGCATCAGTACACTGGATTCTACAACGCTCAATTCGGCTGATTTGGATGTTAAGTTTGGCTTAGGAATGCTGTGAAGGAAAAGTCGCACAATAATCGCTTTACCTCGATTATCTTGTTTTCATAATCGTTGGAAGCCGAAATCGAAAATCAATTATGATTAATAGCACAGTCCTATGTCTGACTCTCTGTAAGGAATTACGAATAATGGAATAGTCCAGAAAGTCCAGTATATTTCATTTTTTAATTTGTTATTAGTGTTTATGAAAAATGAGTCGTTTGTTCCTTTCAGACGCTATCATGGTGAGAACGTATAAAAGGAAGACGACCCGAGCGAGCACGGCGCCGGAGACTATGCTGAAGGCCGTCCGGCAGGTGCTGGTGTTCAAGAAGACCATCCGAGGAGCCGCGGAGGAGTTCGGGATCAACTACCGCACGCTCGCCCGCTACTGCACCAAAATCCCCCGGGAGGAGGTGGAGGGAGGCGCGGAGCATCCCAGCTGCAGCGTGGGGTTCATCGGTGCCAGGCAGGTCTTCAGCGCGGGGCTGGAGGCGGAGCTGGTCTCCTACGTCTTAATGGCGTCCGACGTCTATCACACGCTCCCGCCGAAGGCCATCCGGAAACTCTCGTACCAGCTCGCTAAAGGCCAGCAGCTGCAAATGCCTCCGTCGTGGCGGGAGAACAAACAGGCCAGCGCCGACTGGTTCGCCGCGTTTATAAAGCGGCACCCGCTGTTGTCCGTCAGGACGCCGGAGCCGGCGAGCCTAGCGAGCGTCTTTAACAAAGAGATGTTCTACGTGAAGCTGAAGGCGCTGATGGAGCGCCACTGTTTCAAGCCCGAGGACATCTGGGTCATGGATGAGACGGGGATCACGACGGCTCAGAGGCCGGATCGAGTGGTGGCCAGGAGGCAGCCGGGATCATCCGTGACGTCTCCCGACCGCGGGCCCCTCGTGAGTGTCGCCGGCACCGTCTCGGCCAGCGGCGCCGTGATCCCGCCCTACTTCGTCTTCCCTCGGGTGCAGTTCCGGGAGCACTTCCTCACAGGGGCGCCCACGGGGAGCTCCGGCGGCGCGCACATCAGCGGATGGATGCGGGAGGAGCAGTTCCTCCACTTCTTGCAGCATTTGGTGCGACAGACCGGATGCTCCCCGGATAAACCCTGCCTCCTGCTCCTGGACGTCCACGTGTCGCACCTGTCCATCGACGGCCTCAACTTCGCCAAAGCCAACGGCGTGGTCACGCTGTCCTTCCCGCCGCACCTCGAACGCTCGGTTTGCGGTCCGTTCCAGAAATGCATCAACGCGGCCATCGACAGCTGGATGCTGGGAAGCCCGGGCAGGAGCGTCACGATCCATCATATCCCGGGGATCGTGGCGACGGCGCTGCCACAGGCCGCCACTGCGGACAACATCACGGCGGGGTTCAAAGCCTGTGGGATTTTCCCACTCAACTCGAGCGCTTCCGAACAACAGGGTTTGGTTACGGACTGTCCGGTCGCTCCGGCGTCCAACGGCTCAGACTCGACCCGGGATGCTCCCGATCCCTCGTGTCCGTCAGCTAAACCCACACTGGAGACGGACGGCTGCCGACTCGACTGGGTCGCCTGCGATTAGCCCGTGGATAAGACAGACGCAGGACCTTGATCTCAGACATTAACTCCACTTGTCTTTTATAGTCACACACACTCTGCTGTCTTTTTACAGTTTCCTTTAATCCTTTTTGTACCTTTTTCCTGTTTCATGAATTGCTTTTGTTTCACTGCTGTATTAAGGTGTAAATTATTGCTGACGGTAATTAAATATGATACATTTTACATGCATACATTGTGGAAGATTACTTTTTTGTTACTCTAGATAGTGTTCTTCTCTAGTTAGTCTTCAAACTAGCTACGGTTGTGACATGTCCCACTGTAGGTCAGAAGAGTCTCTTCTGCTCACCAAGACTGCATTTACAGTAGATCAGCTGTTCTCTATGTGAATATACAGTAAAGTGTAATTTATTCCTGTGATCAAAGCTGAATGTCCAGCATCATTACTCCAGTCTTCAGTGTCACATGATCCTTCAGAAATCACTCTAATATGAGGATCTGATGTTTAAGAATCATTTATAGAATTTTTATTATCAATGTTGAAAACAGGTAATATTTTTGTGATGCATTTTATTTTCATGATTCTTTATAGAATAGAAAGTTCAAAAGTACAGCATTTATTTGAAATATAAAGTCATTTTATTTATTGTCAGATCATTTTTGCTCTCATTTTGAGTTTGATCAGTGTATTATAAATGCGTCTTATAGTAATGATGTTGTGTTTGTCTTCAGATGTTGACCATGAGAGCACAGATGGATGTGGTCTGCTGTTAATCAGTGGGAACGGATCTGTCCATGCTGGATATTGAGGATTTCATCACTGAAATCTGTCAGCTGAAGAAAGAGGTGGCGTCACTGGAGGCAAAGCTGAGAGAAAGAGGAGATAAACCCAACAGAGAGGTTTGAGCAGCTCATCATTTCATCCTTCAATCCTAAAGCTTAATATCATCAGGTTGTTGTTTATTTGTGTTGATCTATGATGTGTTTGTCAGGATCTGGAGAAGGTTTCAGTGTGTGTGACTGATGGGACAGAAGCTCAGGATTCAGTCTGGAGATCCAGAGACACACAGGACTCAGAGCTCAGCCTCACTTTACTGTGTTATACTGACGCTCAGGATCATGGATCCGCTGATCAAACCTCTGACTGTAACGCTGGAGAACAGCAGATGAAGATGTGCTCCGTCAAACTGGAGGACTGCAGGAACCTGATAGAGAGACGAGGAGAAGAAACCACAGCAGAGCAACAACAACAGAGCCATGAGGAGGAGGAGGATGAGGAGGATGAAGATCAGAATAATGAGGATGATGAGGATGATGATGAAAGATGGGGATGATGAGTTTCCTCCTGCAGGTGTTTCTTCCTTTCTTTTGTTGTTTTTCCTGACACTTGAATGTCCTTCATTAGACGTGGAGCAGAACCTCTGCATTAGTGATGGGTCGGTCATGAACGATTCGTTCCTTTTGAAGGACTCTTTAATATGACTCGGGACTACCGAGTTGTCTCAGAGAGTGATCCGTTAGTTTTGTGTTGACCGCGAATGCGCAACATCCTATGGGTTCTGTACTGGAAACTGAATGATTAGTTCATCTCTCTCGAGTCTTCGGGTCCGAGTCTTTCGTTCTTCCCGTCAGTCCCATAGAGGCTGTGCTGTCGGTAACGGAAAGATAAATGATTAGTTAATCTCTCGAGTCTTCGGGTCCGAGTCTTCTGAGTCTTTCGTTCTTTTGTCATGTGACGTGATGTGATGTGACAGTGCTGGACACATAAATTAATTAATAATACCCAAACTTTCTCATAAACAAGCGCGTAGTCCGTTTTTTAAACAGTTACACGCTGCGTTTTTGCTCTCAAATTTTAGCTTTTTTATTTCTTATAATTTTTTGAATTTCTGTTATGATGGTTCTTTTCGTTGTGAATGTGGTACTAAAGAGCTGGTAATGCTTTAAACTTTATCTATGATGGGGAAAATGACTTTGATAAAGATATATACCCATATATAGCCTAATAACATCTTGCAGTTATGTGACATAGACCCGAACGACTCGTACCCGAAGACTCGAAGTGTGAACCGACTGCATAGCATCAGTCTATGTGTCAACTAACGACTCGAATATATTTTTACAACATTTATTAACCTTTGTTAATGTAAAAATGTTAATAAATACAAATTCTGATCTTGAAATTAACATAAATAAATGCTGTACAAATATTTATGATTGTTATTCCATGTTAACTATTGTAGTTAACAAATGCAACCGAATTGGAAAGTGCTACTGTATTATGTCATGAAATATTTAGCACTTGTAATAATACTATAAAAGTACATTATAAATGTGGTGAAATAGGTGGCATGTGCCGGCATGAGTTCGTTTAATTAACTTACAGGCTTTGCGATTAATAATATCACGATCGATACCCATGAATTAATAATTCGTACCCTCGTTTTAGTAAATCACGGCCATTTTGTAATCATGTTTCCATTGTTTTAGACAATGTGTCCACAAATTACCACAACAAGGGAGCATATTAAGTCGTGGGAATGATTTCTTAATTCATGGCCACAATATATGTTTTTTTAACCTAAAATATACAGAATTTAATACAGAATTTCTGAAAACGCAGAAAGAGCCAGTTATGTTAAAATCAGGACTACTCACAATGTGCTTGGTTTCACCCTTGAAGTTCGCGACCAAGGCTGCGGTAAGATCCACAATCTCGGATGGCGAATCCATGACCCGGCAAATGTTTGTCCCGAAAGTAACCATCTGTACGCCACCTGGGCAAACTTTGAACATTACAATCGCCCACTTTCTGACCAGGAATGGATGTGCTTTCAGGCACAGGAGAGAGAGTTCAGAACAAACCCTGGATGTTAAACTAATTAATGATAGACAAACAATACGATTTACTGGAAACAACCCGCGCTACTGGACTAAACTCATAACTCCTGGAAGGGGGCTATTATCTATAGGATCCCCAAAAGAACAACATTCCAGAAGACCCCTCCACCTGGAGAGATATTTCGCTGCTCCCCACCATATACACGGTATTTATGAAGTGTATTCTCGGACGAATTTGACCCTGGCTGGTGGAATCAGGAACATTAACAACAAAACAGAAAGCGTACATAGAGAGGCAAGGAATGAATGAGCATGTATGTTGTTTGAAGACTGCCATCGACGATTTTAAACATGAATCCTCCCGTTTTTATGCGGTGTTCCTTGACTTTGGAGACGCTTTTGGTTCTTTACCTCAGTGTAATGCTCCATTCCCTCGAGGAAATAAAACTGCCGGAACAGTATATAATCAAGAATGTATACGACAATTCATTTTTACAAGTGATTTGCGGACATCAACTAACGAAACCAGTTAAACTTGAAGTTGGGATTAAGACTGGGTGTCCCTGGAGTGCTGTGAGTTTCATAGTGGCCTTAAACCACTGGCTGCAATGGTTATGCCTCCTTGCCCCGCCTGGCATTACATCTCCAAACCCAGTTCAGGCCTTTGCCGACGACGTCCTCATAGTATCAAGCACATTATATTCTCTGCTCATCTACTGAACTCTACAGCACAGAGACTGAACTCTACTATGTGAAGAAAAGGGTATGTGGAATTTGAAATAAAATTCATTGAATGATTAAAAAGAGAACAAAATTATTTAGATTTTTTATTTTAACATAGAAGATTTTTGTCTTGGTTATCATTTTCACACATATGCTTTTATCCATACACAGTCTTTACATGTATTACAGTTCCAGTTCTTGGAGTGACCTGTAGTGTTGACGGTTCATGGATCACTCTTTGCAAGGGTTACAACTGTTTACAGCCCTCTACTTTACCATCGCAAAAGTTCATTTTCTATCAAACGATTTTTATTTATCTTAACTAAATGTATTTGAGATTTAGAATTTCATTGGGTCGAATCTTAATGATGTTGATGTGAATCAGATGTGAGCACAGCAACCTTTATCAAGCTTTCCCTCTGAAACGTCAGCAGTAAATGACTGGTAAATGTGTGTCATTGATCAGTTTGAATCAAATATGATTTAGTGAAAGTGCATTACAGGTGAAAGTGCAGAAACTCTTGTAAACACTAGACACAGAGAGCGAGAGAGAGACAGTCAGTACAGAGATGATGATGATGATGATGATGATGTCATCAGCGCAGCAGCTGCAGGGTCGTCATGGTAACAGCCAATAGGAGCAGCTGCAGAAAGACCGGTGCCCAAACTCTGGATGCAGCAGCTGCAGAAACACACCGATATTAACGTCAAATTACCCCTTACACACACACATTCTGCACATTTCTTCAGTCCCCTGAATGCTCAGTTCATTACCACATTACCACACTTCAAGACACTGACATCTCCAGATCTACATCAGACTCAAGACAAACTCGGGATTCGACACACAATGATAGTTCACGGCTGATTTCAACATGTTTAGCACAAACACACCTTTGATGATTGAACTGCACTCAGTCTTATGTGTATTAATGTTATATAGTGAAACTCCTGTGAGTTGCTGATAATATTCATTAATAACAGGCCATCAGAAGAGCAGTGCAGTCGTCATCACTGCTAATCTGTGTTTGGGATATTGATATTGCATAAACACACACTGCTAACCCCAATACATTCTAACGGTCAGATTTATTACTGATATTCTGCACCAGTTTCCCAGGAAGTGATGATTTTGTTCTCTTGAACACATGGGTTGGAAACACTGCGTTGTTCAGTAATGTTTGATGAGATATTCCAGTTTCACTGCTTGATCTGAGCGAGTGCTGAGCGCTTTCTGTTGACAGTGTTTCAGCTGACGAACACACACACACACACACAGCTCTGACCGATGTGGTCAATTATGTCTTTCCAGCCGCGCAAAATGAGGATACGCACCGACTTTTGCCACCAACTTTCGTCAGCATGAAGCCTTTTCCCGGCATTTTTCAAATGAACAACGCCGCCGCACGCGCTGTACAGTGTATAAGCTAACAGGAAACCCGCGTCAGGTCCGTCGTCATCACGTCTCGCGCACCTCTTGACACACCTAAACTTCGAGTGCACGTTTTTTTTTTTTTTTTCACAGAATATTGTAAGTTGGAATACGGTTTTGCCAGCCGTAATGCGCTGGTGTGTGTGTGTGAGTGTCACCTGTGGTGGCGGTGGCGGACGGGGCTTTAGTGCTGGCACTGGTTACACAGGGAGTGTGTGTGTGTGTGTGTGTGTGTGTGAGCGTCACCTGTGGTGGCGGCGGCGGACGGGGCTTTAGTGCTGCTGGTGCTGGCACTGGTTACACTGGGAGTGTGTGTGTGTGTGTGTGTGTGTGTGTGAGTGTCACCTGTGGTGGCGGCGGCGGACGGGGCTTTAGTGCTGCTGGTGCTGGCACTGGTTACACTGGTTTCAGTGACGCTGGAGTTCCTGCCGCCCGTCAGGCCGATGTTCAGCGAGTCCAGATCTGACTGCAGCTGAAGCCGGATCCACTCCTGCACCGGTGCCGTGCTTTCATACGTCTTCAGATCGCCGACATGCACCCCCAGCAGACCCTTCACATCAGTCACGTTCAGCACCTGCACACACACACACACACAGCTCGTTATTAATAATCAATGCACATCAACAAACACCTCGCCGAGTGAGGCGAGCAGAGAACAAGCAGATCGAGTTCAGTCTCTGTTCTCAATGTAAATGTTTCCTGTGCATTTACACCAGGGGTTCACACACTTCTGTCCGCAAAGCCCTTCTGACATTCACAGTTCGAGGATTCGACATGTCGTTTCAAACAAACATGTTAAGTTACTGTTAAAATGTTAAGTAAAAACACACACATGTACACACACACACACTGATAATTAGGGATGCACGATGATATCGGGACAACATCGGAATCGGCCGATAAAAGCTTAAAATGACCATCATCGGCATCGGCCGATATGAATATTTCTGCCGATGAGCCTTGCCGATAGGGTGGCATGTTTCACTGCGGTCACATCTGTGCTTCG